>CM074723.1:301522161-301729661 GCA_037306005.1 Rhinophrynus dorsalis | reverse complement strand
TGTACAGAGTGTCCATACTCCGTGCTGAGTAGGAATAATATTAGGATAGGTATTCATTGGTTTCAACAGTCAATCTGTGGAGAAAGGTAGTATAAGGACCAGTTTACGTCTGTTAACCACCAATATTCAGACAGGATCTTCAGAGGTAGGAAGAACAACAGCTGTAAAGATATTATACAAGGTTTGGTGTGCCCTACCAAACCTTGTCACTTGCTCACGCTGATGCTGTACTAGGCAGTCAATGAGAACTCTGTAATATTCTCAGGTAGTAGTAGAGTGCATAACCCTTACATATAGAAGAGAGTTGGTACCGTGTTAGCCGTAGAAATACAGGATGCAAAAACTTTTTGTAAAGTTGATACTTTTATTGACTAACTAAACAGATTTAAAATGCAAGCTTTCAAGACTTCTTAGGTCTCTTCCTCAGCCATGTTATACAGATAAATATGAAAACTTCTCTTAAATACAAGCACACATTACATTGTTTATAATGGAAATCAGATAAGAACGTTAGTCCAGATGCATATTCCTTGATCAGTCAATGGTAGAGGATGTGATTTAAATTGCATTCTTCGTCTGAGTCCAGGTATTTATGATCCCAGAGGGACTGTCGTAAAAGTTAATTCACAAATGTTATAATGTGACAAACTCTCTGTCTCTATTAAGCCCATAGGTCAAATTGTAGCATTAATTTTACCTCCCATAATTTTCTGTCCCTCTGATTGCGGAATTGTCCCATTAGTATGGTCAGTTTAATGTCCCTGACACTGTGCTCACTTTGGCAAAATGTTGTCCCACTGGTGTCTGTCTTTTTGTTGTTAATGCTGGATCTGTGGGAATTAAACCTCTTATGTAATTTCTGTCTCATTTCCCCCACATAAAGAGCTGTTGGGCATTTTGCACACATAAGGTATATTACATTGGGTGATTTGCAGGTGAAATTACCATTGATCTTATGGTGTAACTGGGTGTTTGGTATGGGTATCTTGTCTGTGGTGTAAATGTGCGCACAGGTTTCACACCTACTTCGTAGGCAGGGTAATGTGCCATTTTTTGTATTTTTGTTCAGGGCACTCCTTACCATCAGTTGTTTTAAATTGGGAGGCTGTCTGAAGGAGAGTAAGGGAGGCTGTGGGAATATGTTCTTAAGTCTCATCTGTATGTAACTTTTTTGCCAAAGTGGGCACAGTGTCAGGGACATTAAACTGACTGTACTAATGGGACAATTTCACAATCAGAAGGACAGAAAATTATGGGAGGTAAAATGAATGCTACAATTTGACTCTTTGACCTATGGGCTTAATAGAGACAGAGAGTTTGTCACATAACATTTGTGAATTAACTTTTACGACAGTCCCCCTGGGATCATAAATACCTGGACTCAGAGGAAGAATGCAATTTAAATCACATCCTCTACCATTGACTGATTAAGGAATTTGTATCTGGACTAACGTTCTTATCTGATTTCCATTATAAACAATGTAATGTGTACTTGTATTTAAGAGAGAAGTCTGTTTAGCCAATAAAGGTATCAACTTTACAAAAAATGTTTGCATCCTGTAACCCTTACATACACAGACTAAATGCAACTCCTGTATAAAAGAGCCTCATACCTCACTCATGCTGCTGTCCACTTTGATGTCCATGTGGGTGGGATATACAAGTACCTTAGTATATTCCTTCTCCAGTCAAAGTCTAAAGATTCCAGCCACCTCCATCATTCTGTGATGGATTAGAATGGCCACTTTCTCCATCTGCTGTAGTGGCCAGTCGGAAATGCCGAATCAGCAGGATTTCTAGCAACCTCCATTGTAATAAGAATGGCCAAGAAGAATTCAAACCACCTCCACCTGGGGGTGGATTAAAGTGGTACTCACATGGGTCGTAGTGGATATCCTTATGATTTGTAGGATCCACCACCTCTGCTAATGTGGATTCGAGCAGTAGTTACCCATAAGTGCAGAAAAACTTGGAGACTGTTCACAGAAAGCAGGCATATGATATGTTCTCATTAAGACTAAAGATGAGCGAGCACCCCGATGCTCGGGTGCTCGGGTGCTCTGACCGAGCACCCCCTGATGCTCGAGTGCTCGGCCGAGCACCCGAGCCCCATTCAAATGAATGGGAGCACTCGAGCATTAAACCAGGCACCCCCTGCTCTGATGAGCGGAGGGTGCCTGGTCAATGTCCCCCTTCATCTCCGCTATGCCCCTCTTCCACAATGTCCCCCTTCATCTCCTATGCCATAGCGGAGATGAAGGGGGACATTGTGGAAGAGGGGCATAGCGGAGATGAAGGGGGACATTGTGGAAGAGGGGCATAGACTCTATGCCCCTCTTCCACAATGTCCCCCTTCATCTCCGCTATGCCCCTCTTCCACAATGTCCCCCTTCATCTCCTCTATGGCATAGGAGATGAAGGGGGACATTGTGGAAGAGGGGCATAGCGGAGATGAAGGGGCACATTGTGGAAGACGGGCATAGCGGAGATGAAGGGGGACATTGTGGAAGAGGGGCATAGAGTCTATGCCCCTCTTCCATAATGTCCCCCTTCATCTCCGCAATGCCCCCTTCATCTCCGCAATGCCCCCGTACCTCCATTCCCTGGTGGTCCAGCGGAGCGTCTTCGGATCTGTGCCTCTTCCGGCACAGATCCTCTTCACCCGAGCATGTCGGGCGAGCACATGGCGGTACTCGTACGAGTACCGCCATGTGCAGAGCAGAGCGATGCTCGAGCCGATCCGAGCATCGGCCGAGCACGCTCGCTCAACACTAATTAAGACCATTAGGTACAAGTGTATTCAATTTCCTGATCCAGCGAACTTCACATTGTTATAAGTCTTCCACTGTCCCCCTCCTCTGTGTTGCTGGCTCTTGATCTATGATCTTGCATTGCATGAAAGTTAGTGTGTTTAAAGGGATAGTAATACTTGAAAATAAGTTTATTTTATATTGTAGCACTTAAGACTTATATCATTTTTCATGTTTTTTTATCTCCCAAACCTTTATGTTTTGGGAGATATTCAGAAGTAAAGTTTCCCCTGGAGTGACGTTATTGCTCCACCCTTCAGATTTGGAATCTGGTCCCGGGACCAGTTGTGCCTCTCCAGAAGTGCTGAGATCACCATCTTTAAAAAGAATTTCTTAATTGGAATGGTCTAGAAAGTGTGCTTTCAAGCCAGGCACACTTTGTAGATAGTTCCAGTTAAGCAGTTCTTTTCAAAGATCGTGATCTCGGCACTGCTAAAGAGCTGCCGGTTGCTCTGTGGACCGAATTCCAAATCTGTCCACTAGATGGCAGACTTGGCTGAAACAGCCAGGAAAAGAGAATTTTACTATATTTTACAAGTGAATATCTTCCAAACCATAAAGGTTTGGGAGATAAGCCTTATATCATTCTTCATGTTTTTTTAAGGGCTACAATACAAAATAAACTTATTTTCAAGTATTACTATCCCTTTAAACTGGGAGAAGCAACTGGTTTATCTGAAGTGCCAGATAAGACCGCATCACTAATGGATTTGCGATGGTTAGTCATCCATTCTCTCAAGGTTGTTATAGTCTTCCCTAAATATAACAGGGAACATGGGCATTTAATAAAATAAATTATGAAAGATGAGGTGCATGATAATCTTTGTTTGATGGCAATATCTTTGCCTGAGTGTGGATCCTTAAATGTAGTGCCAGTGCGCAGATGTTTACATGTGGTGCAATGTAGACATTTGAAGCAGCTGCCCTTGTCCTGTTTTTGGGAGAGCAAACACTATCTGTCGTGTAGCAGTGTCTGGGATCTGTTTTCACAAGCATATTCCTCAGGTTCGGTCCTCTTTTGTAAGCCATCATTGGAGGATCTCAAAATATGGGAGGCAATGAGCGATCCTTTTCCAAAAGGTGCCAATGTCTTTTCACGGAAGAGTGAATCCTGTTTGTCAGGGGTATATTTAGTGGAAAAAAAATAGTCTTTGGGTAGAGTTTGCCACAGTGGTTTGTCTTAGTTCTTCTTGCGTCCTACTCACAGCTCTTTCTGCACGTTGTTTGAGCTCCTGTGCACTATGTCCCCTTTGGAGTAACCTTGTGATGAATGCATCTAATTGTTGTAGACCCTTTTCTCTGTTGCTGTTATTCCTGAGAATCCGGATCATTTGTGAGTATGGAACAGATTGCACAATGTGCTTGGGATGACAGCTAGTTCTGTGCAGAATGGTGTTTCTGTCAGTGCTCTTTCTAAAATTCGTAGTATACGATTGTCAATCCTTTTTGGAGATGGTGAGATCCAAGTAGTCTACTGACTCCTCACTGTATGTTATGGTGAATTTGAGTGGTGTATCTAGGTTGTTCAACTCCTTTACAGCTTGGAGTAGTGATGCCTCATTGCCCTTCCAGAGTAGAAACAAATAGTCAATGTAATGATAATAACACACGAGATGTGCTTGCCAAACTGGTAAAATGTTGGTTTCCTCAAAGTCAGCCATTTAAAGATTAGCAAATGATGGAACTATGTTTGAGCCCACTGATGTTCCTGATGTCTTCAAATAATATGACTTCTCAAACTTGAAGAAATTGTAGCAAAGGCAGAAGCCTAGAAGAGTCATGAGAAATTCTGATGGAGGTCTTGTTGAGTCCGAATTAAAGCTTGTCTAACTGCATCCATTCCCTGGATGGTAGATATCACCATGTATAATGACTTGACATCAAGAGTGACTAGTAATGCTCCTGCAGGTATCAAATCAAGCTGTTTGAGTAAAAAGTCTGTAGTTTCTATGGTAATAACCTTATGATATGGACTAATGGTTGTATATAATGATCCAAAAATGTAGCTAGAGGTTGTAGCAGAGACCCAATGGCTGCTACTATGAGTCTGCCTGGAGGCCTGCAGGGATCTTTGTGCACATTTGGAACGATGTATGATACCGGGTGCTGTGTTATTAGATAACCAAGAGTGTTAGTCTCGATCCATCCCGCACTATGTGCCTTATTAAGAGTCTCATCAATCATGCTCTTGTATCTAACTGTGGGATCTCCTGTCAGTAACTGATACGTATTGTGATCTTGTAGTTGTCCCAATATTTCCTCAAGGTAATATGAATAGTCCATCAAACTATTGCCTCACCCTTGTCGGCGGGTCGTATGATGATGATAGGATTGTTCGCCAGGGTTTTAATGGCTTCCCTTTCTTGCTTGCTAATGTTAGGGAATGTTTTATTCATGGCTTGTTTGCCCAAAATGTATTACTCTTCCATGACCTGATGGAAGCTGCTGATAGATTTATTAGTGTTGAGTGGTTTGAAAAAATGCATTGTTTTGGGAGTTCATAGTGTTTTTAAAGAAATCTTTAAGTTTCCTAGTTCTGGCAAAATTCTGTCTGACTGACTGGGAAGACACAGGCAGCTGTCATTCAAGACCTTCCTAATCTCGCTGTTATTTTTTTCTGTGCTGGGGGAGAGAGAAGGGAGCAGGGGCAGATTGCCCTATTGGGGGGATCGGGCATCCCCCGGTGGGCCACCCAGTCATGGGCCGGTAGGGAGATCAGATTATCTCTCCTCTCCAGCCCACATCTCTATTGATGCAAGGCACAACTTACTCACCAGAGCTGTGCAGCACTGAAGACCTGGTCCTGTTCTCTGTACCTGTCCCGCGCCCAAGGCTGACTTAGCTCACCCTGCTTTGCCTGAAGTGTATGTCCTGGTGCAGTGCATGATTAACAGGCAGAACTTCTGGGACCTAACTACCTAGCAGATTAAATAGGTATTATTTTTATTCTTAACTAATTGTACCCATTGCTAGAGAGGCTTAATTTTATCTGTTAACCCTTTAACCCTTGTATGCTTTAGAGAGGTATAGGTCAGTTATTAACCCTTTGCATACCAGACAGGATTAAAGCAATGTTTTATTCTGTTATTAACCAATTGAATTCCTCATAGGTGCAGTACCTCATGGATTAACCCCTTGTATGATAGAGAGGTATAATTCATCAGTAATCAACCCCTTGTATGCCAGAAAGGCAAATACAGTTAATTACTGATGAATTATGCCTCTCTTGCACACAAGGGGTTATTAATTGAGGTACACATTCCTGTGCAATGTGTTGTGCACATTCAATGGGTTAATCACAGAACACATTGCTGTAAACCTCTCTGGCATGCAAGGGGTTAATTGATAATTTATTGCATAAAGTATGTTAAAGGGTTAATAGCTAGCCATTTATGCCTCTTTAGCAATGCATACAGTGGGTTAGGTTAACCCTTTAAGTGCCAGAGGGGTAAGCAACACATTGCACAGCAATGCTTTATGTACCCCTCTGGCACTCAAAGGGTTTTAATATATGCATACAGATTAGAATACCAGCCAGTGGGCCAGTTAAATAAAAAAAAAAAAATTCCCCTGGGCTGGTATTGTACCACAGTCCGCCCCTGGAAGGGAGCATAGGAGGTTTACCTCAAATGCCCAACATTTTGTGTGACTGACTGGGAAGACACAGACAGCTTTGATCCCAGTTCCTTCCTTATCTGGCAGTGGAACAGTTTTTTTTTTGTTTTGTTTTTTTTTTAATTTTCTGTTGTTGACATTGCTATGGATTGGGGGGACAAACCATTAAAAAATGTGTATATGTAAATATATCTTTATATATAAAATATATATAGAAAGAAAATTAAAAAAGATAGGTGGCAGGTACCCTGAGCTGTGTGACTGAGGCAGACTGATAATAGACAAGACTGAGTATTTTTGTAGAGGACCAAGGCAAGACATCACACTCCATTTCTATTGTGTACTTTACTCAACTATTGCTTGTTTTTACTGTAATGTCCAGTGGGAAAGGAGAAGTACATGGATGTGTGAGTCAAGTGGTAGTCAAAAACTTAACTGCAACTATGGTTGCTGCAGCGTGTGCAATAAATGATGGTGTTAGGGTTTGGAGAAATTTTTTGTCTCAAACTGAAATCTGCAAATGTCACCTCTCCACTTGGCAAATAATTTTCCATGAAAAGTGCCATTTTTCCACTTTTTCCTGACTTTTTCACCCATTACAATCAATGGGAAGAAAAATATTTCTCCACCTCACAAAAGATTTCTACAGCCATATAAAAGGCTGTCAGGCTCTCACAGCATGCCATTTTGTGTTTGTGAGAGGAGAAAGCAGAGAAGACAGGGAGGGGGATTGACATTGAGTTTAGGGAGTCTTTTAGGTAGAACATTTGTTCTGTTAGGAGGGTCAGTGGGGCACTCTGGGGAGAAGGGAGGAAGGAGGTTGACCCCAAATATGCCAAAATTCCATGTGACTGACTGGCAATAAACAGGCAGCTAGGGACCTATTTGCTTGATGATCTTGCTATTGTCTCTGTGCTGGGTGTGGAAGTTTGGGGAAAGATGGTTTTTGTTTTTCAGTTATAATTTTTTTTTGGACAGACTGTGATAAGACAACAGGGTGGACAACTTAAAAAAAAAAATAAATAAATAAAATAAATAAAGAACTATTAAAGATATATTAGGTGACAGCTGACTGGTCTTAGGCGTGGCATCATACAGCTCCATCAGTTGTGATGTGTACTGTACAGTAAAAAAAAAAAAATACAGTGTAGTTGCGTAATGTCCAGCAAACACACAAGGGGAAGAGGGAGGGGTGGAGCAGTGCAGGGACATGAGAGAGTAAAGTAGCAGTTCAAAAACTGACTACACCAATGGATGCTGCAATGTGTGCAGTCAATGATGATGATTCCTCTATTCCAAGGGAGGATGCAGTTTATCAAGGTCCCAGCAAAACTAGTTCCAGCACTACCAGTGCCAGTAGAAATAAAGAACTATATAAGAAGAACACTGAAGATGACAAGAAGTCGCATTGAAGTGTTGATGATGCTGGCAATAGCATAATAGAGGAAGGTGTAGCAGATGAACTGTCTGCTGCATCAGATAGTGAGACAAATAAGCACCAAAACACCTGTAGTAGGGAACTTTGTTACAGTAAAAGTAAAAAGAAATGGACACCTCCAAAAGCTTAGAGGACTATAGGGGTAATGGGCAAGAATTATCAGGTGATGCATATGCTGCTGAGGATGACCTAATGATGACTGATGATGATGCAGATCTAGAATATATCCATCCAGCATCTTTCTCTTGTTCAGATACAGATGGAGTTGAGCGAGAGGATAAGGTCAGGGCTATAAGATTAGCATATAGTCAAAGGCTGAACCTTCCACCACTTTAAGGAGCAACATGCCTGTCTATAAACTGAGAGAGCCATTGGAAAGTCTGACCCTGGACAAGCACAGTTGTCAAAAAGCACAGTCACCCTATCAGTCATGATCAGCATCATCACCTCTTCAAAATTTGTCCCACTCAGCCACACACACACCTGTTTTGAGTACCCGGCAACAGCAACACAGGTTAACATCCACAATGTTAGATATGACAAGTGGCTCTGCTGCTGCTGTAAGTGCTGCACGTTTGACCCCTAATAGCAGTGGCAGTAGAATTGCATCAACATCTAGCCCCAGTAGTAGTAGTAGTAGTAGCAGAAACCACGCATTACAAAGCCAGGACAAATATATTAACAATAGCTCAGATGAGGAGGTGGAGGAGGGATTTGAAGAAGGGTTGCCACTGTCTACCCCACTTGGGACCACTGCTATGACCGATAAGTAATGTGTGTCAATAATCTGAGAAGGAGGATAGCATATGAAAATGGTAAAAACAATATACATACACAAATCACACATGCCAGTCCCCTACCACCACCACCACCACACACATCTGCCACATTGTAGGTTGTACTTTACTTTTTTTTTTTTTTTTTTTTTTTTTAATTACTTGACATCATCATGAATATGTGCCAGTGTCACTTAAGCAGGAAGTTAGTATTGTGGGCAAAGGACAAATGCAGTCTGCATGCTAACACATTTTTCAAGCCATACGTTGCTGTAGGACTCACAACTTTGACTTTCAGCCACTTATTTCTAAACTTCAGCCCTCAGAAGAAGTAATATTGTAGTGGGAAATGTAGTACCTATAGGAAATGTAGGCGAAAAATGTGTTAACATAGGTGGAAAACTTGTTAAAATAGGCGAAAAGGAGGAAATTTTTGCATAGGTAGAAAGGTGAAATTTTTCGTGGGTAAAGTGAAAAATCGGCACGTTTTTGCGAAAGTCATGCGGGAAATTTTTCACTTTGTCCACCCCTAATCATCCCTCTCCTCCCAAGGAGAATGCAGTTTGTCAAGGTGCCACCAAAAGCTCTGCCACCGCCAGCTTCAGTACTATTTAGAATTTTTTTTTTTTTTTTAAATACTGAAGACAAGTCTCATTCTAGTGTTGGGATAGTGGAAGAAGTTATAGCAGCTCAGCCAACTGAGAGACAAACAAGTAAGCGAGCTCAAGCGTGAAACGCGTTAGACAGGTGGGGTTTGATCCCTATCCATGTTCCACCTCAACCCATCCTGTTCTGTTGTTCACTTTGTTTTTAAGGATACCCAATAAAGGTGATATTTTATACTTTATATACTTCCATTTGGATGTTAAATTGCAGCTGTAGCTTTTTGTTGCAAGTATCACGTGACCAGACATTTGGAGAGCTGGGACAGCTTTGCACTGGATTGGAGTGGAGACGCCAAAACGAGGTATCTGTTTATATCTGGGGTGTGTGTGTGTGTGTGTGTGTGTGTGTGTGTGTGTGTGTGTGTGTGTGTATATATATATATATATATATATATATATATATATATATATATATATATATATATATATATATATATAAAAGAATAAGCCTCATTGCATAATTTATGGTACCCCACACACAGAACATAATTTATGTCTCCTCAGAAAAGAAACTCGCATTGAACAGAATGTCTAATTACATAATTTATGTCTCATTAGGAGACACATCTCCTATTGGGTGATTGAATGGGGACTTTACTGCTGTCATTGGGTGATTCAATGGGGGCGTGTTTATCATACAGGGAGTTGGCCCGCCCCCTCCAGCCCGCCCACCAGTATCCAACTGACAAAAAAATATATATATAACTGCCACTCGCTCCTGAGGTAAGGATATCAGTAACTTCTCCCGGTCCACTCACACTCTCACTCAGGATCATGACCCCACAAACACACTGTTTCACCTCCCACAGATAACTGTAACCCTCCATACACTCTGTTTCAGTACGAGGGTGTAATTTTCCCATAAAATACAAACTCAGGGATAAACTTAATAGCAACTCTTATTTAACTCATCATCTCTTCAGTCACCTCACTGTCTCAACTGTCACTCCTCCACTTCCTGCTTCCTGATTCCCATCCTTTCTCCTTAAAGGGAGAGAGATGCTTTGCTGTATGTTACAGAGGGCAAGCCTCAAACACCACTTTCTATTTGATACCTCAGCATATTGCTACATTGCCTCAACTGAAGAGCCACCGTGTGTGTTATTGCTATGTTAGCTCAACTTAACCCTTTGAGTGCCAGAGGGGCAAGTAACGCATTGCAAAGCACACATTCTGTTTCACACTCAGTCTCTCACACAGTCTCGCAGTCTCACAGTCTCACACTCTGTCTCTCACACTCACAGTCTCACACTCTCACAGTCTCACACAGTCTCACACTCTCTCACTCAGTCTCTCTCTCACTCACACACAGTCTCTCTCACACTCTGTCTCACACAGTCTCTCACTCACACACAGTCTCACACTCTCTCACTCTCACAGTCTCTCACAGTCTCTCACTCTCACACTCTCTCACAGTCTCACACACAGTCTCACAGTCTCACACACAGTCTCACACACAGTCTCACACACAGTCTCACACACAGTCTCACACTCTCTCAGTCTCACACTCTCTCAGTCTCACACTCTCTCAGTCTCACACTCTCTCAGTCTCACACTCTCTGTCTCACACTCTCTCAGTCTCACTCTCACACAGTCTCACACTCTCACACAGTCTCTCACTCTCACACACAGTCTCACACACAGTCTCACAGTCTCTCTCACACTCTGTCTCACTCTGTCTCACACAGTCTCACACAGTCTCTCACAGTCTCACACTCTCAGTCTCACTCTCTCACACACAGTCTCACAGTCTCTCGCACACAATCTCACACTCACACACAGTCTCACACTCTCACACACAGTCTCACACTCTCACACACAGTCTCACACTCTCTCAGTCTCACACTCTCTCAGTCTCACACTCTCTCAGTCTCACACTCTCTCAGTCTCACACTCTCTCAGTCTCACACTCTCTCAGTCTCACACTCTCTCAGTCTCACACTCTCACACTCTCACAGTCTCACACTCTCACAGTCTCACACTCTCACAGTCTCACACTCTCACACACAGTCTCACACTCTCACACTCTCTCAGTCTCACACTCTCTCAGTCTCACACTCTCTCAGTCTCACACTCTCTCAGTCTCACACTCTCTCAGTCTCACACTCTCACAGTCTCACACTCTCACAGTCTCACACTCTCTCACACAGTCTCTCTCTCTCACTCTCACACAGTCTCACTCACAGTCTCTCTCTCTCACTCTCACACAGTCTCACTCACAGTCTCTCTCACACTCTGTCTCACACTCTCTCTCACACACACAGTCTCACACACACACACACTCTCTCACACACTCTCTCACGCACTTTCTTACACTCTCAGTCTCACACACTCACATACTCTGTCTCACACACTCACACTCTCTGTCTCACACTCTCTGTCTCACACTCTGTCTCACACTCTCTCAGTCTCTCACACTCTCTCAGTCTCTCACACACTCTCAGTCTCATAGTCTCTCACTCTCACACTGTCTCACTCAGTCTCGCACACTCAGTCTCGCACACTCAGTCTCGCACACTCAGTCTCGCACACTCAGTCTCGCACACTCAGTCTCGCACACTCAGTCTCGCACACTCAGTCTCGCACACTCAGTCTCGCACACTCAGTCTCGCACACTCAGTCTCGCACACTCAGTCTCGCACACTCAGTCTCGCACACTCAGTCTCGCACACTCAGTCTCGCACACTCAGTCTCACACACTCTGTCTCACACACTCACACTCTCTGTCTCACACTCTCTCAGTCTCACACTCTGTCTCACACTCTCTCAGTCTCTCACACACTCTCAGTCTCATAGTCTCTCACTCTCACACTGTCTCACTCAGTCTCGCACACTCAGTCTCGCACACTCAGTCTCGCACACTCAGTCTCGCACACTCAGTCTCGCACACTCAGTCTCGCACACTCAGTCTCGCACACTCAGTCTCGCACACTCAGTCTCGCACACTCAGTCTCGCACACTCAGTCTCGCAGTCTCACACAGTCTCACACTCACACAGTCTCACACTCACACAGTCTCACACTCACACAGTCTCACACTCACACAGTCTCACACTCACACAGTCTCACAGTCTCTCACAGTCTCTCACACTCACACAGTCTCTCACAC
Organism: Rhinophrynus dorsalis; assembly: GCA_037306005.1. Lineage (NCBI taxonomy): Eukaryota > Metazoa > Chordata > Amphibia > Anura > Rhinophrynidae > Rhinophrynus > Rhinophrynus dorsalis. The sequence goes on along the minus strand of CM074723.1, from coordinate 301,717,249 downwards.
TCACACAGTCTCTCACACTCACACAGTCTCTCACACTCTCTCACACACACAGTCTCACACACACACAGTCTCACACAGTCTCACACTCTCACACACAGTCTCACACTCTCTCACACTCTCTCTCACACTCTCTCTCACACTCTCTCTCACACTCTCTCTCACACTCTCTCCCACACTCTCTCAGTCACACTCTCACACAGTCTCACACTCTCTCACTCTCACAGTCTCTCTCTCTCACTCTCACACACAGTCTCTCTCACACTCTGTCTCACATAGTCTCACACTCTCTCACAGTCTCACACACTCTCACACAGTCTCACATAGTCTCACAGTCTCACACAGACTCTCACTCTCACAGACTCACTCTCACAGACTCACTCTCACAGACTCACTCTCACAGACTCACTCTCACAGACTCACTCTCACAGACTCACTCTCACAGACTCACTCTCACAGACTCTCACTCTCACAGTCTCTCACTCTCACAGTCTCTCACTCTCACAGTCTCTCACTCTCACAGTCTCTCACTCTCACAGTCTCGCACTCTCACAGTCTCGCACTCTCACAGTCTCGCACTCTCACAGTCTCGCACTCTCACAGTCTCGCACTCAGTCTCTCGCACTCAGTCTCTCGCACTCAGTCTCTCGCACTCAGTCTCTCGCACTCAGTCTCTCACACTCAGTCTCTCACACTCAGTCTCTCACACTCAGTCTCTCACACTCAGTCTCTCACACTCAGTCTCTCACACTCAGTCTCTCACACTCAGTCTCTCGCACTCAGTCTCTCGCACTCAGTCTCTCACACTCAGTCTCTCACACTCAGTCTCTCACACTCAGTCTCTCACACTCAGTCTCTCACACTCAGTCTCTCACACTCAGTCTCTCACACTCAGTCTCTCACACTCAGTCTCTCACACTCAGTCTCTCACACTCAGTCTCTCACACTCAGTCTCTCACACTCAGTCTCTCACACTCAGTCTCTCACACTCAGTCTCTCACACACACTCTCTCACACACTCTCCCACACACACTCCCACACACACTCCCACACACACTCCCACAGTCTCTCTCACACTGTCAGTCTCTCTCTCACTCTCACAGTCTCTCTCACACTCTCAGTCTCACAGTCTCACACTCTCTCACACTCTCAGTCTCTCACACTCTCAGTCTCACAGTCTCTCTCACTCTCAGTCTCTCTCTCACTCTCACAGTCTCACTCTCACAGTCTCTCTCACACTCTCACAGTCTCTCTCACACTCTCACAGTCTCTCACACTCTCACAGTCTCACACACTCTCACAGTCTCACACACTCTCTCACACTCAGTCTCACACTCTAACACAGTCTCACTCTCTCACAGTCTCACACCCAATCACTCACACACTCAATCACACTCACACAGTCTCACTCAAACACGCTCTCACAGTCTCACTCAGTCATACTCACACAGTCTCACTCTCACAGTCTCACTCAATCACTCTCACAGTCTCACTCTCACACTCAATCACACTCTCACAGTCTCACGCTCTCAGTCTCACACTCAATAACATTCTCACACTTAGTCTCGCAGTCACACTCAATCACAATCACACTCACACTCAATCACACTCAATCATACTCACACTCAATCATACTCTCACCCTCAATCACTCACACCCTATCACTCACACCCTCTCACTATCATACACACTCTCACTCACACACTCACTTACTAACACACACAATCACTCACACGCAATCACTCAATCTCGCACTCAAATGCAATCACTCACACGTAATCACACCCCGGGAGCCAGCACGATCCACCTTCCACCATAGTCTCACTGTCACTCACACCCCGGGAGCCAGCACGATCCACCTTCCACCATAGTATGTGCAATTACCACACGCATTTCAATTACATGAATGAATGCCAGTCACTCAAATCCTGGGAGCCAGCACGATCCACCTTCCACCATAGTATGTGCAATTACCACATGCGTTTCAACTATATGAATGAATGCCACAGTGGAGGCATAAGTACAAACACAAACTCATTACAATAACACATAAGTCAACCCCTTATGACTCACTTCTGTGTGTGTGTCTCTGTGTGTGCCTGTGTGTTTCATGTCTGTATCACACTCTGTGTCTGCATGTATGTGTGTATGACTGTCGCTCTTTAAGCATCTCAGTGCATGCATGTGCATTTGCGTGTGTGTCTCTGTGTTTGTCTCGCATCCGTGTGTGTGTGCATTAATTCCCTACATATCCTGACGGGCAACGCCGTCCCACATTGCTAGTATATAATAAAAGAATAAGCCTCATTGCATAATTTATGGTACCCCACACACAGAACATAATTTATGTCTCCTCAGAAAAGAAACTCGCATTGAACAGAATGTCTAATTACATAATTTATGTCTCATTAGGAGACACAACTCCTATTGGGTGATTGAATGGGGACTTTACTGCTCTCATTGGGTGATTCAATGGGGGCGTGTTTATCATACAGGGAGTTGGCCCGCCCTCTCCAGCCCGCCCACCAGTATCCAACTGACAAAAAAATATATATATAACTGCCACTCGCTCCTGAGGTAGGGATATCAGTAACTTCTCCCGGTCCACTCACACTCTCACTCAGGATCATGACCCCACAAACACACTGTTTCACCTCCCACAGATAACTGTAACCCTCCATACACTCTCTTTCAGTATGAGGGTGTAATGTCCCCATAAAATACAAACTTAATAGCAACTCTTATTTAACTCATCATCTCTTCAGTCACCTCACTGTCTCAACTGTCACTCCTCCACTTCCTGCTTCCTGCTTCCCACCCTTTCTCCTTAAAGGGAGAGAGATGCTTTGCTGTATGCTACAGAGGGAAAGCCTCAAACACCACTTTCTATTTGATCCCTCAGCATATTGCTACATTGCCTCAACTGAAGAGCCACCGTGTGTTATATTGCTATGTTAGCTCAACTTAACCCTTTGAGTGCCAGAGGGGTAAGCAACGCATTGCAAAGCACACATTCTGTCTCACACACTGTCTCTCACACACTGTCTCTCACACACTGTCTCTCACACACTGTCTCTCACACACTGTCTCTCACACACTGTCTCTCACACACTGTCTCTCACACACTGTCTCTCACACACTGTCTCTCACACACTGTCTCTCACAGTCGCAGTCTCACACTCTGTCTCACTGTCTCACACTCTGTCTCACTGTCTCACACTCTGTCTCACTGTCTCACACTCTGTCTCACAGTCTCACACAGTCTCTCTCGCAGTCTCACACAGTCTCTCTCGCAGTCTCACACAGTCTCTCTCGCAGTCTCACGCAGTCTCTCTCGCAGTCTCACGCAGTCTCTCTCGCAGTCTCACGCAGTCTCTCTCGCAGTCTCACGCAGTCTCTCTCGCAGTCTCACGCAGTCTCTCTCGCAGTCTCACGCAGTCTCTCTCGCAGTCTCACGCAGTCTCTCACACAGTCTCACGCAGTCTCACACAGTCTCTCGCAGTCTCACACAGTCTCTCTCGCAGTCTCACACAGTCTCTCTCGCAGTCTCACACAGTCTCTCTCGCAGTCTCTCGCAGTCTCTCGCAGTCTCTCGCAGTCTCTCGCAGTCTCTCGCAGTCTCTCGCAGTCTCTCGCAGTCTCTCGCAGTCTCACAGTCTCACACAGTCTCACGCAGTCTCACACAGTCTCACGCAGTCTCACACAGTCTCACGCAGTCTCACACAGTCTCTCTCGCAGTCTCACACAGTCTCTCACAGTCTCTCACAGTCTCTCACAGTCTCTCACACTCTGTCTCACACTCTGTCTCACACTCTGTCTCACACTCTGTCTCACACTCTGTCTCACACTCTGTCTCACACTCTGTCTCACACTCTGTCTCACACAGTCTGTCTCACACAGTCTGTCTCTCACACTCTGTCTCTCACACTCTGTCTCTCACACTCTGTCTCTCACACTCTGTCTCTCACACTCTGTCTCTCACACTCTGTCTCTCACAGTCACTCTCTCTGTCTCACACAGTCACTCTCTCTGTCTCACACAGTCACTCTCTCTGTCTCACACAGTCACTCTCTCTGTCTCACACAGTCACTCACTCTGTCTCACACAGTCACTCACTCTGTCTCACACAGTCACTCACTCTGTCTCACACAGTCACTCACTCTGTCTCACACACACACTCACTCTGTCTCACACACACACTCACTCTGTCTCACACACACACTCACTCTGTCTCACACACACACTCACTCTGTCTCACACACACACTCACTCTGTCTCACACACACACTCTCACTCTCACGTTCTCACACTTAGTCTCGCAGTCACACTCAATCACAATCACACTCTCACCCTCTCACTCACACCCTCTCACTATCATACACACTCTCACTCACACATTCTCACTCAATCACACACACTCACTAACACACTCACTCAATCACTCACACATTCTCACTCAATCACACACACATTCTCACTCAATCACACACACTCACTAACACACTCAATCACTCACACCCTCTCACTATCATACACACTCTCACTCACACATTCTCACTCAATCACACACACTCACTAACACACTCACTCAATCACTCACACATTCTCACTCAATCACACACACATTCTCACTCAATCACACACACTCACTAACACACTCAATCACTCACACCCTCTCACTATCATACACACTCTCACTCACACATTCTCACTCAATCACACACTCTCACTCAATCACACACTCTCACTCACACTCACTCAATCACTCACACCCTCTCACTCACACCCTCTCACTATCATACACACTCTCACTCACACATTCTCACTCAATCACACACACTCACTCAATCACACACACTCACTAACACACTCAATCACTCACACGCAATCACTAACACACTCAATCACTCACACGCAATCACTCAATCTCGCACTCAAACGCAATCACTCACACGTAATCACACCCCAGGAGCCAGCACGATCCACCTTCCACCATAGTCTCACTGTCACTCACACCCCGGGAGCCAGCACGATCCACCTTCCACCATAGTATGTGCAATTACCACATGCATTTCAACTATATGAATGAATGCCACAGTGGAGGCATAAGTACAAACACAAACTCATTACAATGACACATAAGTCAACCCCTTATGACTCACTTCTGTGTGTGTGTGTCTCTGTGTGTGCCTGTGTGTTTCTCACTGTGTGTGTTGCATGTCTGTATCACACTCTGTGTCTGCATGTATGTGTGTATGACTGTCGCTCTTTAAGCATCTCAGTGCATGCGTATGCATTTGCGTGTGTGTCTGTTTGTCTCGCATCCGTGTGTGTGCATTAATTCCCTACATATCCTGACGGGCAACGCCGTCCCACATTGCTAGTGTATATATATATATATATATATATATATATCTATATATATATATATATATATATATATATATATATATATATATATATATATATATATATATATATATATCTATCTTTGTAAATGATGACAATGTAGATCTAGAATATCCTTCCAGAATTCCTCTTCTTCTAATACAAATGAATTTGAATGAGAGAGATGACGACATGGACAGAAAATTAGCTGAAAGGCAAAGGCTCAATTTTCCTCCACTGAAAAGGAGCACTGTCTATAAACTGTTAGAGACATTCCGACCCTGGATAAGCAAAGATGCCAAAAATAGTCATCCTGGCAGTCATCAGCATTGTCACAGCTTCCAAGTTCAAGCCCCACTCAGGTGCTTACACACACATACCTCTGTTGAGTAAGCAACAGCAACAACACCGCTTATTGACATCTGCAACCTTAGCTATGGGTGCCTCTGCTACTTTTGTAAGTCTGTACCTTAGACACCCAGTAGTAGAACAATTCCATCAACATCTAGCCCCAGTAGTAGCAGCCCCTCAAAAAACCCCTTAGTCCATGAAGTCCACAGTATGGAGATACTTCACTCACAATCCAAAAGATAAGCATGTTGTTCTCTGTGTAAAAAGCATATGAAAAGGGGGAAAGCAGTCTCACTTCTTGATACCACCTCCATGAGATCCAATCTAAAAGACAACCACTGATCTGAGTGGGAGTCATCCCGAGAAACTTCCTGAAAGTACTTAAGTTTGCTGGTTCCTGGTGTGGTTTGGAGTGGAGAGGTTTTACATTCAATATGTGTGGCTCTGGCTATTACCCACTAGCCTTTGACTGGCAGGGAACAATTGGAGTTGTATTTTGGTAGCAGCTGGTTGGCCTCACATTGCCCATTGAACGACAGTGGAACAAGGATGAATTGTTGGTATGTGTGGCTTTATGGCGACAATGGGATGAGGCTGGTGTGGGTGGGGGCAGTATAATAAGATAGTAACAAAGGAAATTAGGTTGAAAAAAGACACGTCCATCAATTTCAACCTTTGCTTCGTAACCCAGAGAAACAATGATTATATAGCTTTCCTGCTGCCAAATAAATTAGTCTTTATCAGACCTTCCTGTTTTGCCTACTGATAAACAGTATAACCCTGTATGTTCCTTTTTGAAATAAATGTATCTAAGCTTCTTGTGAAAGTATCTATTGTATCTGCCATAATCACATCCTTGGACAAGGAATTCTGTCATTTAACAAACCTCACTTTAAAAAACAAGAAACCTTCCTCTGAAGTACAGACAAAAGGGAATACTTCTGTGCTCTCTCTAATACACACTATAGAAATCTAAATACAGACTCCGAATGCAGCCACCCACCAACCTGCTATCATAGAGTAAAACAAAACAGAGAAGGGATGCGGGTAGCACTTCAAGAATCAAGTTATGTTATGAATAATACCTCCCTAAATTATGCATCCCAGGCATATGACATAGAGAAAAATGAGACAATGTATGCTCTTTTATCACACAGTAAGTAACTTTCATGTAAACTATACTGAGTGCAATCTACTCTTATTACAATGTATTTGTTTCTTTGCTTTAAAAGTGTCCTCCTTGCTGTTATCCACTTCACTTTTATTGGAGGGCGATCTTTAACGGATAGCATTACTTTCCACATAAATGTAAAAGGAGAGAATGTGAGAACAGCAGTGTTTCAGTGTATAATACATTAAAATACAAACAATGCTAATATTCACTTACCCATAATAAAGTTGAGATCCTACAGTCCTTTCTTGAGTCCGTGTCAATCGGTATCCCTCACATTCTCAGACACCGGCTTAATGTTCAAAGGTTAGGTGCCAATTCCCCAGATTTGTATCCCCATATGCAATGGAAATCAATTTTCAGTGGTGTATACGATATTTTAAAGTATAAAAATATATCAGACTTACAGGTTGGCATTCTGTATCTTGTGGATCTCATAGATTTTTCTCAATATGGATATTCCACCCTTGTGATCCCATCAGGGATTCTCAAGGGTTTCCCTTCTTGTACAGTAGATCAGTTGTTGTTATCCAATAAATGATAGGGTTAATCAGATAAACGTATTTATTACACAAAATAATAATATAAAAACAGCATAATAGCAACACCTGTATTCTCACTAAAATAGTCCACCTCCTAACCACTCAGGATGACCCGTGTCTACTCCAGCTAAAAGTTGAATCCAACCATTGTAAATAGAAGGCCAGACACTAGTGTAAATACAGGTAGCGTATATGACACCCACCCAATGCGTTTCATGCGTCAAGCATTCCTCAGGTGTATAAGTAAAATTGTGAAAATACAGTTTATAATATAGAGGATAGACTTAATGAATGAGTCATAGGGTAATGAATTACCTCCTGGTTCACTTTTTGCTTGATTTGATATTTAGAACTAGTGCATCCGGTTTGGATGTTATGACCCTTTGGAGCTAAAGTTTTTATTTGTAGATCCACTGTTTCTTTACAGGAGACATTATTATGATTGGATAGTTGTATGAATACTATGTTTCATAAATGACTAAAAGTAGAGGCGGGCACTTCCTAGGGCAATAGGCTTTAATATCGTAGACTTTCTCCAGTACACCACTGTACTCACAATTTTCATGTCCTCTAGTGATCAGTATCACAGATGAGGGACTTCAGACTGCCCCCACTAAATCAATCCAAGATGGCCAATGGATGCTTCTTCCCAACAAACCAGGAGGACACTCTGACCCTTGAAACACAGAAGAACAGAAACAGAAGGGGTGAAAACCACCAAATGTATATCAAACTGTAGATGTGAGCACAATAGACCAATACTCACATTTGATCTTGCTGATAGCTGGTTGTGAGAACAACAGGCAGAAGTCAAGCAGGGATATGAATGCCATCCCACTTTGGCGACTTTCCTTGAATAAGAAAAAATGAATCAACTTGTAATAGATAAAATTTAAATAAAATACATTTTTGCTTAGTAGTGAGAAACGCTAGTTGAAGCCTATGGTTTTACACATTTCGAAGCGAACTGCTTCGTTCTCAAAAACTAGATAGGCATTGACAATAAAACCTATACAAATGAAATTGCATATATAGAAGTAAAAGGCAAAAAGTCATCACTTATTCTTTGTCTGGAGAGCTCTCTTATACTCATGTTAACAAACATTCCCCACAAACCCCCGCTTGTCTCACCCATGTGAATGGGAATCATCTTAGAATGGCTCAGCTTGCGTTCCAACTTGGAGCTCAAAGCAACGACCCCTGTGAGACATAAATCCTGATACCAAAGATTGTCACCAGACACCACTAAACAATGGGCCAATGGATGGTAAGCATGTGGTAAGCAAGAAAAATTGTGAGAGCAAAAGAAAATCCAAGCGCTCTTAAGAATTAATAGATGATGGGACACCACCAAACTGATAGAACACTATAACTATAACCACCAATTAATCATAGATATAAATAATATAATATAATTTTTGTCAAGACTACAATAGGCAAACCTCTCCAAAATACAAAGAACATGTGTAGACTTAAGCACACAAAATGAATATATATGTGTATTCAAATTAAATAAAAATAAGAGAAAAAAATAATAAAAATAAAAAATAAAAGTAAAATTAAGTATATATAAATAACATAAAAATAAAACTGAAATAAATGTAAAAAATATATAATATAAACAATATAAAGAAGAAAATTATATAAGATAAATTGTAAATGCACAATAAATATAAATATATAAGCCAGTATAAACCTTGTGGACAAGACACCCTGTGTACACCAAGAATAAGCACAATGCATAAAGAACAGGTAATATAGTACTAAAAATGATATTTGAATGTGTGAACTATAATTGAAAATACCAAATATATATATATATAATAAAATATTTTGAGCTAGAACCTCCACTAAATTATGTAATAATATGAAAATATAGTAATGTAACATAACTGATGTGGCTGAAAGAAGAAATGGCTCTGAAGCCATTTCCAATTTAGCCCCAAGTGGGTAAAAAAAAATCCTCCCTACCTATCTGTATGGAAGCTGTCTGTCCTAATTTCAATATTGTTCTGTGCTAGATAAGCATCCTTTGCTTTTTTTAAAGTAGTTGCATTACGTGCAAGTACAACATCCAGAGGCAAATAATTACATAGCTATACTGCCCTTACTGTAAAGAATCCCTGCCTTTGTTTTAGTTGAAATCGCCTTATTCATTGGATAGTTATATGTATTGACCTTCAATGTGTTTGTAAATGGTAATCATATCACCCCCTTAGATATTTCTTCTCTAATGTAAACCAACCCAGTTTGGCTAGTCTCTCTTTGTAACTCAGATCTTCCAATCCCTTTATCAGTTTTGTTGCAAGTCTCTGCACCTTTTCCAGTTCAGCAATGTCTTGTACTCCATATTCTAGATGAGGCCTAACCAAGGATTTATACAGAGGTAGGATATTAGCATCCCTTGCATCTACACCTCTTTTTATGCAGGCTAGTACCCTATTTGCTCTTGCAGCAGTAGAATGACTGCACACTGCTGTGAAGTCTATCAGCACTCCTAAATCTTTCTCTAATGAGGATTACCCAAGTTGTTTCCCATTTAGAGTATATGTATCATGTTTATTTCTACAGCCCAAATGCATAACCTTACATTTATCTACATTAAATGTAATCTGCCACTTTCATTCTGTATGTATTTCCTTACACAGCTTAGTGTCATCAGCAAAGATTGAGATGCTGCTTTCAGTTCCCATTTCTAGATAATTAATAAACCAATTAAAAAGCATTGGGCCCAGGACTGAACCCTGCGGCACCCCACTTATAACCTTAGACAAAGTTGAAAAGGTTCCATTTACAACAACTCTCTGCCATCTATCATTTAACCATTTATCAATCCATGCACACACAACACTGCACAAATCAATGCCTTTTAATGTATGCATTAACCTGTTGTGAGGCACTGTATCAAAGACTTTTGCAAAATCCAAGTATACTACATCAGCAGCAGTTCCCTAGTCCAAATTACTACTTACTCTTTCATAAAATGCACATAAATTAGTCTGACATGTTCTATTCATAAAACAATGCTGACTTTACTACTAATAATATTTTTTGTCTTCACATAGTTAGTAACCTTTCTAGTATCTTACCCACTATGGAAGTCAAGCTCACAGGTCTATAATTTCCTGTTTTGGATCCTACCAAAAATGGAACTACTTCAGCTTTCCTCCAATCACAGAGCACTAGCCTCATGAAAGTGAATCAATAAATATTAAGTATAATGGTCTTGCAATTATGGAACTAGGGGCTTGATGCAAATGCTGGCATTGGCAGAAAAAACTGGCGATGGTGTTTTTGTACCTCAAGTAAGCAATGCAAATGTTCCCACTAGTAAGAAATAACGGCAGTTCTGAAACACATGACGCACATCTCCAAAACATCAAAATCTCGCCCATTGAGGACAATGTAGAAGCGAAGCCCAGAGCCATTCAAATGTTGGCCTTAGGGCTAATGCAAGTTAAATTGCAACATTTTCCTCCAGAAATCTAACACCCATCACACAACTCAGAGTAGAAAAACACTGTCGAGAAAATAAAACAGAGAAGCAAGTCATCCAAGGACATAACCCAAGCATACAGAGGTCAGATATTAACCCCTGCAATGCCTAAGAAATACAAAAACAAGGTCTACAACAGGGGTTCGCAATCCCCCCCCCCCCCATCTAAGACACCCCTAAATGCAATCTGGAGATAATTGAGCAGAATGACCATGACAAACATACATCACAGAACACATGTCCACAATACAGTTGTAACCTGTATGGAAATAGTCGGGCAACCTGAGCTTGCGCTCATAGCACACTAAAGAGCCACGGCACAAAGGTGTTGAAACACCAGCCTAAACCATACAAAGAAGTCACAGACAAACAAGTCTACAGCAACCCCACAGGGACAAGGGGAACACAAAGCAGCACAACATAAGCCATCTCAATACACCTTTGAACAACAGGGGTTAACCCACAACACAACATGCACACCTGTCGCTGCAAGAACAAATCAAGCTCACCTATGTAAACTCAACAGTCAATGGAGACAAAACACATACCTGACAGGTACATACCAATTACAAATAATCACACCACTAACCAGAGACAAATCAGAAAACAATTACCTGGATAACACACACACTTTACCATTAGTCCATTTTGACCACATGATACGGAAGAAAGGAAGGGAGAAATCAACCAGAAGAGAACCACCAGGAGGTGCCCCCCCTCACCCCCCAAAAAAAGAAACCTAATAACTGACGCACACTCCAGGAGTATACAAAAAATAGAAATAAGCTTTATTAGACAATTCAAAATCAATCAAGTGAACACATAAAATCAATTGAAAACCATCCAGCACTGGAATATTAAGATTTAAAGATATTTCCCTATAGAATAATGCTCCTATAGACTGAGAGCAAGTATATGTAAAGCAAACATGCAATACCAATTACCTACAAAAAATCCAAAGTGAACTACTAGCAATGTGCAATATTATCATACATATAAAGTGCAACGTGATAATAATCAAAAAAAAGTATGAATACACATATACCTATCTCTATGAATATAAGTAAGAGCACAAGGGAAAGATCAAACTGTGTGACTCCTGGAGTCAGAGATAGATATGTATATGTGTATTCATACTTTATTATCACGTTACACTTTATATGTATGATGATAATACACATTGCTAATAGTCCACTTTGGATTTTTTTTGTAGGTACTTGGTATTGCACGTTTGCTTTACATATACTTGCTCTTATTCTATAGAGAAATATCTTTATGACTTAATATTCCAGTGCTGGATGGTTTTCAATTGATTTTATGTATTCACTTGATTGATTTTTTTATTGTCTAATAAAGCGTATTTCTATTTTTTGTATACTCCTGGAGTGTGCATCAGTTAGGTTTTTTTTTTGTTTTGTGTTTTTTTGGGGGGGGCACCGCCTGGTGGTTCTCTTAGTTTTATCCTGAGTAAGGAGCTATGTACAGAGCTGGTGCGATTCCTCCCCTTTGTTTTAGTTTCATCATTATGACAACATGAACAACACCTTACTGCTGTTTAAAAGTGACAGCCCACCCTCCTCAGATGTAGTGTGAGAGAGACACTGACTGAGAGACAGACCAACACCAGTATGTACACATGCTTGTACCCAAGACGACAGTGCGGGCGAAGGTGTGAGAGGGTTAAGGCTCATCCTCCTCCTCCACCAAGCACCCCTGTCCAACAGCTGTCATCTGCTGCAACTGTTCATGCTCCGGCTGAAGGCCTGCCATGCTGACTTGTTTGTGTGGGTGTGGAGCACAGTGAATATGCCACTCCATTGCTTGTCAATGTCTTGTCTAGGTCAATGTCTTGTCTAGGTGTCTGGACCATGTGAGGTGCCCATTAAGGGGATGGCAGACCCAGACGCAGACCCTGAGCACACACCTTGTCAGTATGTAGATCGAGATGCATGAAATAGCTCCTCTGTTTCATGGGTCTTGGTTTACACTATGGTGTGTGTGCCCACTCACATATAATATGTCTGCTTGCCATGCCATGATACAATAAGGTCATGATGGCTAGATAACACCCTGATAAGCAATGGATTGTTCACTCCATCTCAAATAACCAAGCTGTACCTGTGGAGTGCCAATAAGGCCTCCAAAGCATTGCTGAGCAATGTGTTGTGTACACCTCTGGCACTCAAGGGTGTGATGATGGGTCAGCAATAACATGACTGTTTTGTTCATAGTGCACCTTACAATCCTGTTTTCACTCTCTGCAGGCATCGATGGCATGACCCCTCATAGTCTAGACATTTGTTCCGGTGACACGTCGAATCCACGTCCATGAGGATCACCTGTTAGTGTCCATGTCAATTACACATATGATCACACATGACTATCTTGTGTCATTGATCACATCTCCCTTGTCAGGGTTTGAAAGGGATAGTAATACTGAATATGTTTTAGAAATCTATGTAATAGGGTTCATAGTAACATAGTAACGTAGTAAATTAGGTTGAAAAAAGTCCATCAAGTTCAACCTTCGCCTCATACCTCAGTAACTGAGAATTTTATAGCTTTCCTGCTACCAATTAAATTAGTCTTTATCAGACCTTCCTGATCAGCCTACTGATAAACAGTATAACTCTGTATGTTCCCTTTTGAAAGAAATGTATCTAATCTTCTCTTAAATGTATCCATTGTATCTGCCATAACTACCTCCCTGGGCAATGAATTCCACAATTTGACAGAACTTACCGTAAAAAAAACCCTTCCTCTGCTGAAGTTTAAACCTCCTTTCCTCTAATCTCAAGGGGTGTCCCCTGGTCACCTGATCAGGCCTTGGAATAAATAGCTCACCGCAGAGATCCTTGTATTGACCTCTCATATACTTGTACAATGTGATAAGGTCTCCTCTTAGTCGTCTTTTCTCTAGACTAAATAAACCAAGTTTGTCTAGTCGTTCCTCATGCTCCATTCCCTTAATTAATTTTGTTGCTCTTCACTGTACCCTCTCTATTTCTAGTATATCCTTTTTCAGAACCGGTGCCCAAAATTGCACTGCATACTCAAGGTGAGGTCTTACCAATGATTTGTATAATGGCAAAATAATGTTATCCACTCTTGCTTCGATACCTCTTTTTATGCAAGACAGGACTTTGTTTGCCTTTGCTACTGCTGTTTGACACTGGTCCCTGTTTCCAAGTGTGTAGTTGACAAGGATACCCAGGTCTTTGTCTAGCAATGAGTCACCTAAAATTATTCCATTAAGTTTATAAGTAGCCTTGGGATTGTTTCCTCCCAAATGCATGACTTTACACTTCCCCACATTAAACTTCGTATTCCACACGTTTGCCCAATCTGACATTGTATGTAAGTCCCTCTGTAGAGAGAAAATATCCTGCTCTGAATTAATGACTTTGCATGATTTAGTATCATCCCCCTGTATTCAACAAGGGAACGCTCACTGCTGACAGGTTTCATTCCAAAGTGATTTGAGCTCAAAGTTGAATCTCATAGATCAAATATCACAGTGGCCTGAAATTGTACAGTGGCACTGTTGCTACATGGACAGCTCTGGTCCCAGCACCATGAACCACCATAGGATGGTGTAGCAACAGCGCCACTTGACAACATCAGGCCACTGTGATTTTCATATTTAAACAACTGTGAGCTGAAATAACCTGTGAAAACACCCTTCAGCAGTGGGAGTTCCCTTGTTCTACTCAGGGGGATCAACCCTGAAACATATTTGTTCAAACATTCTAAGCATTACTATCCCCTTAATTGTATTCATGTTGTTAAAGTTCAACTCACATCATGGAACACCTTAAAGTTGTTTTGCTTTCTTTTGTGGTCTGTGTGTTGAACTTGTATAAACGTTACTGTATGCGATGTGTGTGCTCACTCCTGCTGTAAAAGCTTGGGACGCCATCCCTCGTGCATGAGTTGTGTTCACTGCATAGCTGTGCAATGCATTGGAGACAACTCTGCCACTAACCAGATCTGATAAAAAAGAAACAGACATGGACATGTGTTGAAGCATCAACAGCACATTTATTTTTTTTTTCTTGGGGGGTGCTTTGGGCGGGGCTGCAGGGGTGTCCTCCTGCACTTGACGCCGTGAGGCCCTAGTAGGTCTGGAGGCTGTGGGTGCCACTGGTGAAGTGCTGGCAGGGGTAGTGGCACTAGAACTGGAGGCTTGGGTCTGGCAAAGGGTCTTCAGCCTGTTTCTTTCCCTCATCTCAACAACCATCTGGTCCATCGAAGCTGACATTTGGTTGGTGTAGGTGACCAGATGGTTGGAGAGGGTTAATTGCTGGGCCTCCATTGCCCTCATGCTGACCAGGAGGTGTGCAATATGCTGCCCCAACCTGTTGAGGGACCGTGCACATCTCCTGGCCACCTGGAGTTGCCTCCTTTGGAGTGCCAAGCACTCCTGGTCTATGACCACAGTATTTGCAGGAGTGTGTGGTGTGGAGGGAGAATGGTGGTGGGGATGCCCTCTGGCTGTCCTGTGCCTGCACCACAGGCAGTGGGGGAGATGGTGTGGAGCCATATGCTCTGCTGTGGAGGGAGCATGGGGACTGCACAGCTTCCTCACCAAACGAACCACCCCCCTGGGGATGTCACATCCTCTGACTAGGTGGCTAGCATGGGTGGTGGGGGTGTTTTGGGTTGGGGTGGTGATGGTGGGGTGAACACCAACAGGGCCTGTGGGCATTGTGGCTGTCCAATGAGGCCAAGATGTTCATAGTCCAGCGGCCACTGGCTACTGTCCTGCTGTTGTAGTCTGGTGGCTGCCCGCACTGGCCCATGCTGTGGCATCCCCACAATGTCGGGCATCCGGTGTCTCCCCGTGGCTGGTGGTGCGTCCTGCAGTATGGTGTACTGGTGCTGGACTGTGGGAGGTGGACACTGGGGGCCATGCTGGGGCCACTGCTGCAGCTGCTGGTGGTGCGGTGGACCCTGGGGGCCATAGGATGCCCACTGTCGCTGCTCCTGAGGCTGGTGTTGGTGGTGGGGTGAACCCTGGGGGCCATAGGATGCCCACTGCTGCTGAGGCTGGTGTTGGTGGTGGGATGAACCATGGGGGCCATAGGATGCCCACTGCTGCTGAGGCTGGTGTTGGTGGTGGGGTGAACCCTGGGGGCCATGGGATGCCCCTGTGGAGGTGGACCCTGGGGGCCAGATTCTGCCCACTGATGCTGCTGGGGCTACCGCTGTGGACCCTATGGGCCATGGTGGGGCCACTGCTGCCGTGGTGGTTGTGGTGGCAGCACCCTGGAGGTGGTGGCTGCCTCAGAGGAGGTGCCTCCGGAGTCCTCTGCTTGTGCTGACCGGTGTGCTGTGTGGGAAAATGACATGATGTAATCAGTGATGTGAGCCATGACAGGAGTGCTGCAAGACTATTACATTGACATGTGAACAGTTGAGTGGCAGGATGGTATCCATTGCATTGCTTTGCAATGCATTGGTTACCATTCTGATGCACATTGCTAAGCTTGATTCTACTAATTTACAGTGGTGTAGATTTGGTCATCACGTGTAAGTGACACAAACCCACTATATGTCCTACACCAAGGCCTCAACAGCAAACCCACTAGGACCTCTAAACACAGCAATGTGCATGGTTATACAGTACTATTGGAGGTTACTTTTACCTTTTCCTATGTTATGCTATGGAGACTAAGCACTGACATGTCACGTGTTGTTTAGATCTCAGTGCATTGGCTCCACAGAACAACACAGGGATTGCAGGTGTGATGACACCGCAGTTGTCATGTACACATTGTCACCTCTTTCTGACACCCTAGTGAATGTCCCCCCCATCATGGTTGAGTCTTGTGGATCACATATGTCCTGCAGAGTGGGGATGGAGGTGAATGCCCCTTGGCCATGCACACTCTGCAGGCTACATATGATGCAGAAAGCTGAACCTTGACTATTCCACTTGGACTAACTACCTACATGTACATCGCCTAGCCCTAACATGCTGTAACAATACAATAAGAAACGCACCAATTCCCATCATTGCTATTCTCTGGTAACTCTTTGGGTGCCAGGGGACTAGCCAATGTATTGTCGAACAATGTATTACTTATCCCAGTGGCACTCAAGGGGTTGTGTCCTGACCTCTGTTTGACATTGTGATACACATAACAGTTAGATCTGTGACTGACACATGACAATGTGCATTGTTTTTGTGCTGTTCATGATGTTGTTGTTGACAGCATGAAGGTGGTTCAACAGGGACTTGAACATTACCATTCAGGCTGGGTTTGTCAAGTATTCTGTCCTTGTTTGACAACCCTCCAAGCTGTGTTGCTGAATTGTGGTGTGGAATGCTGTCCGTGTTGGCCTCTGTCTTGTAGGTGTCAAGCTTTGTGTGATGTGTGTGTGGGCCTTGATGCACTTACCAGTGGACTGAAGGCTACTTTCCTCCCTGATGCCACTCCATCCAGGGATCCCTTACACCGATGTGGAGGAGATCGTCCTGCGCTCAGCCTCCTCCCACTGGCTGTACTCCACGCACAGGGGAGGACCACCCCCTGTGCCGGCAGCATGCAAGGCCAGCTCTCCCATCTTCTTTTTCACCTTTACGATGGTAAACAGAAATAGGAAATGGATTGAACTAGATGGACGCAAGTCTTTTTTCAACTTAAATTACTACGTTACTATGTTATTGTGTTACCTTGGCCTTGCAGTCTGTCCACCTTTTCTTGATACACTCCAGTGACCGGCTGCGACTGGAAACCCATTCACCGCAGCCAGGACCTCCTTTCCGGCAGCCTTTCTTTTTGACCCCAAGCCAATAACCTTCCCCTTGGGGAACAGGAGCCTCTCCCCAGTGATGACAGCCTCACAGAGGACGTGGTTCTCCTCCTCAGAGAACTTGGGGTCTCTTGCTCTATCCTCCTCCTCAACCCCAGATGTTCTTTGAGAGCTTTGGCTGTCAGGCCCTGCCTGTGATGGCCCTGGCTGAGTGTGGTGCTCCCCATGCCATACCCCTCGTCCCACTGTCATCTCTTGCCCTGCACTCTGCGTGCCTCTTCTACTGGTGGTACTCCCCCCTCCTCCCCAGGGCTCTCGCTCTCCCTCCCCTACCCTGACCAGGGATGCCCTCCTGCACCTCTTCCTCCTCTCCTCCTACACTCCCCATCCCCCTCTCCTGTTCTCCTTTCCTCTCCATTTCACTCACCCACTCGCACACAGGCACTCACTCAGGCCCTCACACACACACTCACTCATTCTCTGTCACTCACTTGCACTTAGACTCACACTGTCAAAAAAAAAATATGAAAGTGTGATGTACTATCAAAATAAAAATAAGCTGTTTGTGTCTGGATGTGTGTGATGTATATGTGCAAAAGTGTTTTATGTGTATTATTATGTTGTGCCAATGCTCTCCAACTCCTAACTGTGTGCTGTGCTCCTCTCTACCTCACTATCTAAAACTAACCTCCGCTCCTTGGGTCCTGAGATCTAGCTCTTTGAACTCTATAACAAAGGTGCGTAGGTGATTTTGGGTCTATTTATAGTTTATTTGACTCAACTTGATACTTTGAGGTGCTGTGATTGGCTGGGGCACTAAGTAACATCAGACTTTTTTTTTTGTTATTATTATTAGGACGTTTCTCACGTTTATGGAGTGTTTTGCGTCAACGATGAGGTCAGATTTTAGGCGAATCCAGTTTTATAGTTTTCATGTTTTTTGTAGGCCGTCGCACGTTAACTCTTCTGGATAGAGAACATTTGCATCTCACGTTACCCAGTCTTGTTTAACTCGTGAAGGCAGGTTTTTTTTTTCTTCACGCTGGTTTTAACGCCAACATTTGCATTCAGCCCTAAGTTCCTTAAAGGGATAGTAATGGGTAACTTTTTAAATTGATTTAATATTGTAGATATTAAAGAAAGATTAACATCAATGTAATTCTTATCTCTCAAACCTTTATGGTTTGAGAGAGATAACTTGCTAAAGTTACCTTTTCCTGGCAGTTTTACTCAAGTCTGCCATCTAGCTGACAGCTGCAGATTCCAGTCATTTGATCAGACAGAGGCTCTTCAGCTGAGCTGAAATCACGCTATTTAGAAATAAATACTTAATTAGAATGGTCTACAAAGTGTCCTTGCAAACCCGGCACACTTTGTAGACCGTTCCAAATTAAGTATTTATCTTTAGATATCGTTATATCGGCACTGCTGAAGAGCCACATCTGGTCAAGAGACCAGAATCTGCTTCTGACAGCTTTACAGCTCGTCAAGCAGAAAGGGGAGGGGCCAGAGAACTTTATTTTCCTATCTCTCAAACCATAACGGTTTGAGAGATACAAATAAGTTAAAGTATTCTCTTTTAATTGTATATACCATATAGTTAATATTTTTTTTCTGACGTTACTATCCTTTTAAATACCCTTGGGTGTATACAGTCAGGTCCAGGTGCTTTATTCACCATAACCTTTTTTGGACCTTGTCTTCAGTAAGCCATGTACATGATGGAGGAAATTCTGTGGTTTTGTTTGTTTGCTCATAGTCTGTCATTGTTGCTTCCTTTGTATATACTGAAGCAAAGACTATATTTAGGGTGTCAAGCCATAGCCTTAGGCGTTATCCTCCCTAATCAATTCACCTGTCTGTCCTAAGAGGACTAATATCAACCTTACCATTTTTGTTACTAATATACATGTAGGATTCATTAGGGGTTTTCTTGTTCTTATTTGCAATATTTCTCTCATTTTCAATTTCAGCTAGCTTAATTGCTTGTTTGCAGATGTTACTACATTCTTTATATTTTTAAAATGATGCATCTGACCCATTTGATGTAAACACTTTAAAAGTCTGTTTCTTATTTCTCATTTCCCTGCAAACCTCATTATTAAGCCACCGGTTTCCCTTTACTCCTCTTGTGCTTCTTCCTCAATGGTTTTTATTGACGTGTTCATTTGTCTGAGCATTTTAAACAAAGTCCATGATTTTTGTGCATTTTTATCTTTGAAAATTACATCCCACTGAATATCCTTTAATACTTTTAGCTTTGTAAAATTAGCCTTTTTTTTAAATTGAATGTTTTGGTTAAACCCTTTCTATTGGGTTTTATATAACAAATTTCAAAGGATACCATATTGTGGTCACTTCTGCCCAAATGTTCCCTTACTTGTATATTGTTTATCATATCAGAATTGTTTGAGAGCACTAGGTTAAGCAAGGCTTCTTTTCTAGGTTGCTTCTCTACTAGTTGGGACATAAAATTGTCAGTAATCATACTTAAAAAAAAATATTTCCCTTTGTTGTGCCAGAAGGCATATTGCTCCAGTCAATTTCAGGATAGTTGAAATCTCCCATTATAATTACCTTTCCAGATCTAGAAGCCTTTTCCATTTGCAGTAAAAGTTTTGCTTCCTCAAACTCCCCAATATTAGGTGGCTTATAGCAAATCCCCACTAACATATTTTAATTATTTGTGCCCCCAGTGTGTATTTCAACCCACAGAGCCTGTACATTTTCAGTGGACCCTTCATTTATAGCTTCCCTTACTCTAGATTTTAAGGCATGCTTTAAATATAAGCATACCCTCCTCCCCTTTTATTAAACCTATCCCTCCCAAAATGTGAATAACCCTCTAGATTGACTGCTAAGTCATATGTATAGTCAAATCATGTTTTAGACACACCAGTTAGATCATACTGCTCATGTATTACAATAATTTCTAGTTCCCCCATCTTACCAGTCAGACAATGAGCATTTGCATGCATATAATTTATCTTTTTGCCATTCTTAAAGATTTTATTCTTTGTCAAATGTATCAGGCTGTAACGATGGCAACACCCTATTAGATGAACTAGCCCATTCCCCCTTTCCACCCCCATGCATCTCCACTAATCCCATTTCCTCAATTATACTACCGTCCCCGTCCTGTGGTGCAGCATCCCCCCCTTTCTAGTTTAAAGTCTCCTCTAGCCCTCTAACCATCCTAATGCCCAGCACCATGGCCACCCTTCCGCTAAGGTGCAATCCATCAGGACTATAGAGATTGCCCCCAAGGTAAAGGTTGCCCAGTGCTTTAGGAACCCAAACCCCTTCTGCTTACGTAGCCATGTATTTAACTCCCTAATCTCCTGTTGTAATATAATTGTAATTTAATGTGGTGCGTGGCACAGGTAGTATTTCAGAAAATACTACCTTAGAATTCCTATGCTTAAGCTTATGTCCTAAGTCCCTGAAACCCTTCTTAATGGACCTCCATTTTCCACTAACTTTGTCATTAGTACCAAAATGTACTATGACAGCCGGGTCATGCCCAGCCCCTCCCAACAATCTATAAACCCAATCTGCCCCATGTTGAACCCGAGCTCCAGAGAGACAGCAGACTGTTCTATTGTAGTGATCCTGGTGACAGATTACCCTGCCTGTCTTCCTAATAATAGAATCCCCTACCAGAACCATCTGTCTAGGTCTGACTGAGTCCCGGATCCCATATGTGCTAGAGGGGCTGCTCTCCCACTGTTAGAGAGCATAGTCCTCTCCAGTAAAGGCATTCCTATGTCAACATCCCCAACATCATTACTCAATGTAGCAAATGCGTTAGGGTTAGTAAACACAAGTGTCCTGCCTATTCCTCTGCCCCCCCCTTGTTATGACTAACTGTAACCCATCTGGCTACCTGCTCTTTCTTTGTGCAGTCTCACCCCTAGAACTACCTACCATCGCTTCCTGCTGCTCAGTCAGCAGACCCCTCTCAAGACTGGCCTTCTCTTTCAGTGTTGCAACTTGGCTTTCCAGATCTCCAATACAAGCTTCCAGAGAGACCACTTGCTCGCATCTGCCACAGAGGTATGCACACTGTAATGGCTGTTCCATGTGTGTAAACATATGGCAGCTTGTGCACTGAATTAAATGGACAATCATGCTCCTACTCCTATTATGCCAGTTACATAAAGGTAAAAGGCAGGCAGAAAAAAAAATATTTGCAGGATAAGGTTGATAAATGTGTTCCCCTATGTAAACACCTGTATTTGAATCCCCCTGTTTAAATTACCACACTTCTGCACTTATACACTGATGCAAGATTTACACATTCAAGTATTCACTGGCTATCTGCTTACAACCCAACAATTAACCACTCCGACCACACCAGACTGCAATCAGTTCCTTGTACCACTGCAGTGGGAGGGGAAAAAAGGGGTTTTTAACCTTTCCTTTACCACACTACACTACACACAATACTTATTAAATTTCTCCAGCAAATATCCCAAGTTTAGCTTTCATTTCACAGATCACTGATCAAATATAAAATAGGAATGAAATTATGTGATTATCATAAATAGTGAGATCCCTGTAATGTTTGCTATACCTAAACACACATGATCAAAAAATATTCTCCATGCTTTCATTGAGTACACAAGGTACCATAGTCTCAAATCTAAAAATCCAGTAGGCCTCTCTGTGATTTAGAACTTAATCTATGTAGATCCATTTTTTTCATGTATAGTTATATTTGGGAACATTTTAAAATCCGTATCGACATTTTCAGGTCACGTAAAACTTGATGGTAAAACATTTCAGTATAGATACTTCTATAATGAATAGGGGTCAATATCTGACCTAGGTTTAAAATCAACAGACATAGGGTCGTCCAAAATAGATTTATCTAAATCCATCAAATTGACTTCAATACTTGGATTGTTACCCTTGAGTTTAAAATATGGTTCAAGTGTCAATTTTCTGATAACATTAAGATCTCAAAAAGGTTAGGAGTAGCATTTGGACAAAATGATAATTCATGTTGTAACAAATATATCTCATGTTGATCCAGAGGACTAGAGTAGGGGTGGGCGAAAGCTCTTGCCGTGTTCACGCAAAAAATTCCACGAAAACCACTTTGTTGTGTACTTTTCCACTGGAAAATCCACTTTAAAACCAGAGATTAAAATATCTGCATTTTACACCCAATGGCAAACATTTTTCATAATTTTTTCAATGGCTAGAAAGTTTCTGCCCGTTGATTTACATGGTTTTCACCTTTTCGCTATAAAAACGTGACGTATTTGTGGAAGTAAAACATAATAGAAGCAGCTACAGAGTTAGGTAGATGTGCTGCGCTGTTCTGCTGTGATCTTGCGGCAAAATTGAGGCAGCATAGGCTCATAGTGACTGCTATCACTATGAGCAGTTTAAAACTAATAAAAGGAGGAACTGGAAGGACCGTTGTGTCCACTGAGTCTGAGGAGGAAGTGAGCACAACTGAACCAATGCTGTCCAGTCCCCCTAAATCACCGCTAGGAGTCTTGAGGAATTTAATGGGAAAGGGGGGGGAAAGGGTATATTAACGAGAGCAGGACAGGTCAGCTGCCCTGCTGCAACCAGTGCTATGCCTGCTGCCAGTGCTGAACCTGCTACCACCAGTGCTGAAGCTGCTAGCGTGTCTTGTAATACTCAGGAGGGGAGGAAGTAGAAGATGAGACGAAGTTTGAAAGAAGGGGACACTAAGTCATACTTGCCATCCCCAAGCAGTCCTGCCAGTGCTAGTACTACTACTACTACTACTACTACTACTACTACGAGGAAGACTTTGGGGATGAACTTGGTGTGTGGTATAGTGGTAGTAGCAGTAATGGTGATGCATCCTGTGGGGCTATTGTTGGGGGGAAGCATTTGAGAGGGTCCAAACTAGTAGTCAAGGGAGGCCACACCATTCCTCTGGCTCTGAGTTCTCCCCTCCACTTCACTACAGTGTCCAAGTGGAACATGATCCTGATGAGGCCAGAAATGGTGTTGGGAGAGAGCAGGTGCTTAATTAATACCAACACAACCAGCAGGAGCACAGATTAGCTGTCTGTGCCTGCTGCTGCCAGTCTGCCTTCTTCAGGTCAAAAAGAAATGCCAAGTGTGACTTTAGGGGACCCTGTGTCACATCGCTCATCACCTCCTCCAAGCTGCAGAGAGATCTGTAATAGAGCAGCAGCACATAGGGACTAGCGGTGTGGTGGTGGTGATGCTGGAGAAGCCTAGGTGGAAGAGACATTGATGGCCTTTTTAACAGAAACTGAGAAGAATGGGAGACAAGGATAAGGATGGGCATCATACCACCCCTGCCAGAATTTGCAACTGCACTAATTTCTTCTGCTCTGAGTTGCAAGAGCAGTAGTATGCTGAGGAGTAAGCTAGTGTGCCACAGACCACCATAGGCACAGTGGGAACGGGGGTCAACAAGTGATCTGGGACTAGGACTGGTTCCACTTGCAACAGTAGCAATACTCCGGGTCCTAGTTTCAGAGCTAATTCTGAGACAGTAGCAGCAACAGCAGCAACATCATCTGCTGCCATAGACAGTGAAGGGGAATGTGGAGGACAAGAAGAAAGATGTCATTCTTCTCCAATCTCCTGAAGTCATGGGTGTGCGATTATTTTCCTATTGGGGCAGGTACAGTGCAGTCATCCCCAATGGCACTGTGCACAATTTATAACAAGTCAGTGAGAAGGGGAAAGAAGGGAACACAACTTGGCACAACCGGCCTGATATCACATATGACAGACACCATAACATATATGTCATACATGTTAAAGACAAACACCAACCACAGAAATCAAGCATCTGTTACTGTACCTACTGACTCTCCAGAAAGGCAAAAAGAGGCGAGGTGGAGATCAAAGTGGCAGAAGAGTAGAGAAACCCAGGCAGACTGGTAGTTCCATGACAAGCAAAACAACTAGCTCGCCATCACCACCTTCCTCTAGGGTAACTACATCTTCTGCCAATCCACCTTGTTCATCTTTACCTCCACCACCAAATGATAGCCACTCTTTTCATGTTAGGATGTGTTGGTTCGTGTCCACCCAATGCCCACTGTGTGGTGCACATGGCAGTGTGGTGGAGAAGAATCTCTAGCAGAACATCAAGTGGCATCTGAGGAGATTCCATGCCACAGAATATGCTAAGATGCTGGCATGGAGGGTTCATCATTGCTATTAAACTGTCAGCAAGTTGTCATGTGTCCTTAGCAGGGTCTGGACAAGGGGTATAGTGACAGCGGCAGTATTTGGTTTCTGGTGTCATGGAGTTTGGATACAGTTCTGCCCCCAGATGTTATTTACTACACACACACTCTGCACATTACAGTTGCTGATGAGAGCCACAGTTCCTGCTCTCAAGGGAAAAAAATTATATTCTCCAAAATCATGGGTTTGTTATTAGAAGGGACAGGTGGAGAAGAATTATTGCCCAACTTCTTCTTTTCTCCGCATATACTGGGGGCTACTTATTGTGCTGCTACTGCCTTCATCACCCATCAAGCATGTTACTGCTGCTGTTGGTCCCATTCCCTTTCAACTGTCTAATCATCCTGCTACTTAAACAACTCAGCAGGGCATTTGACAATGGCCAGTGGCCACTGGCCAACAGGACATCACCTGCTGGCACTAGGCCAGTAGGGCATTTTTTTCTCAGGGCTTGTGTTTTAAAATAAAATTACAAAAAAGTCCAAAAAAAAAAAAATTGGTGGGGTTTTGTTTCTAAGAAGCTTACGTCCTACAAATCAATGTTTCCACAGGGCTTGTGCCAAATAAGCTTAAGTCCTACAAATCAATGCTTCCTCAGGGCTTGGGACTCTAACAACAAATCTAACAAATAATTTTCTGCAAAATACTCTATCAAGTCAAGTATCTGTCTACACCAGACTCCACCCACCAACACTCTCCTCAGACCCCTTTTAGACCATATCTCAAGGGTTTTTTTTTTTTTACTTGTATGTAGGATTTATCTTGTATTAATTGCCCACAATACCAGTAAACAACCCCCCCCCCAAAAAAAAAAAAATCCCCTGTTCAATTGATTCTTTCCCCAATACCCCAATCCTTCTAGTTTCACTGGAGAGGAACCTAGGGCTAATCTATTTTGCAATGGATATATATTTATGTAAATACAGAGGTACCCAATGTTCCTCCTGGAGTAAGGGTAGTGGGAATATAAAGAGCTTTATAACATAGGGCTATTTTATGGCAAATGGTAGCCAAAATGTATTAATATAAAATATTAAAATATATTAAAGCAGTACGTATTAGGACTCCATGTTTTAGAACAGTTGTTACTTAGATCTGCAATATCCTCTTCTATTTATATACAACTTGAGGAGACATCTAAAACAGTTGTTACCTGACTTGCTGCCAAACCTTCACTTGTACCAGAAGCCTCCTCCTACATGGAAAGCTATTTGATGACCTCCACCACCCCCCATGCTTTCAATTGGAACGCACTATGCATTAAGGGTAGAGAATGTGCATAGGTTTCCAAAACCTAATCCATGCATGAGTTTGACCCCGTCCAAACTAAGTCATAGCAGCATGTTTACAATTAAAGTTTTAAGTGAATATCTCACATTAGATGTTGAATTAATACATTCCAAGTGTCACTGATGCACAATAAATACTTTACTGCACAGGGGAACCTGGAGAAAACTGAAAGACTCAATGACCTTTGTGATTTACACCTGTGATCTAAAATTTGCCTATATATATATGTATTTATAAATCATTTCCCACCTATTTTAGTGTTATAATAAAAAAGCTGTTCTGTGGGGGAACCCAGACCCATACACTATTTGCAAGCTGCAGAAGCACTCTATTTAACATTAAGGACTCTCAAGGTATTTATTAAATACATTGTTTTTATTTGTGGTCTGTGAGGTGCTTTTATTGTGTTATCTTTGGGAACTACTCTGTTGCTGCTCCTCTGAAGGATAGATTTATATATTGTGTATACCTTGACATGTTTTACCCCCTACATGTCTCTCTCTGGGAGTTCCTCCCTTTTGTCTACATTTATCCCACCTCTTCTCTACCCCCATGATCATTTACTTGGACCCAGTTCCTAGCTATCCAATTTTTGCTATCTATACCGTCCCCGCTTTCTTAGTTTAAAAGCTCCTCCAACCTCATTCTATCCCTAGCACAGTGGCTCCCCTAACATTGAGGTGCAATCCATCACTTCCATACAGATTGTACCCAAGAGCAAAGGCAGCCCAGTGCTCTAAAAACCCCACACACTCCTTCCTATGCCAATACTTGAGCCATGCATTAAGCTACCTGAGCTCCCTCTGCCTACCTGCACTGACACATTGCACAGGTAGTAGTTCAGATAACACTACCCTAGAGGTCCTTGCCTTGAGCTTGCACCCTAAATCCCTGAAATCATTCATTCTTCCTCCTACTTTGTCATTGGCACTAATATATTCCAAGACAGTTGGGTCGTGTCCAGCCCCTCCCAATAATTTGTCTACACTCTCAGCAATATGCTGAACCCAAGACAACATACTGTTCGACATTCACGTTCCTGGTGGCAGATTACCCTATCTACCCTCCTAATAATAGAGTGCCCTATAACCACCACCTGTCTTGGTTTCTGCTTACTCTGCATCTCATCTAAAGTAGCAAGACTGTTGCTCTGGCTGGTTGAGGAATCGGCTCTCTCTAGTATTGCCAATTCTGCTCTATCCTCATCAGCATCATCACACAGTCTTGTAAATCTGTTGTATTGAGTCAAATCAGAGCTAGCCTTCCTCTTCCACTGCCCACTACCTCCCTTCCTTACTGTTACCTAGATGCCTACCTGTCACTCTCATCTTCAGCTCTACCCTCTTCACCAATAACCCCACATGCTGCCTGCTCTAAGTTCTAAACTTTCCAGGTTTCCAATGTCATTCAATGTTGCAATATTTCTTCTCAGATCCAATATCTTGGCCTTGGCATGCTAGTGGCCTCTGATTCTAATGCATTGCAAAGCAGTGCACTGGAGACCTCACTGGAATTCAAGGGGTTCAAATCCCAGTTTTATCTTTTTAATTAATGGGATTCAACAGGATGTTCATTTCAACACTGTGGTGCAGTGGCTTTGCTTCAGAACAGCACAACTTTAGATTGTTGGATAGTCCATTTGTACTATAGTACCAGTGGTTATCCAGCACAAATTGAAGCAAATCCGGAACAAACTAACAAACTATATAATCCACGTATTTAAATGTAACTTATGCCTTTGAATCTTAACCACGTCTCCAATGATTAACTTCACAAAGCATTGGAGATGAGACCTCTCAAGCATTCAAAGCTTTAAGATTTGCATTGATTTTAAATTGGATGGACATTTTAACTTCTTAGATCCTACAGTATGTGTATCCAGGGCATTGCTTTGTAATGTGTTTGAGACATTTCTAGCATTCATGGGGTTGAAGTAAACATTTCAATCAGTGGAATATTCAGAGATACATTTTCAGCCAGGTTGATGACCCAGTACACCATCATTATATGCCACAAGCAGAGCAATACACAGTTATATGCCACCAGCACAGTAATACAGTTATATGCTACCAGCAGAGCAATATGAAATTGTATGCCATCAGCAGAGCAGTACTTCAATAAGATGTTATAAGCCCCCATACCCCAGTGCCCCACTGCCCCCCACAAAAAACATTCTAATTCACAGTGGGTACATTTGGCCCAAATTATTCTAAATATCATTCACACCGCATTGCATAAATATTGGCAGCAAATGGGTGCATAAGCAAGTGGAGGGGCAAACTAGTAACACACTGCTGTTGCCAAATGTATTCTTATGATCACAAAATTCTGCACTCTTGTTTTAGTATGGGATGAAGGGGGAAAGTGCACATTAAGTTAAATGCCACTGTTTTTAATGGAAATGTGTACACTGAAAAATTTATTGTAAAGAAATCCTGCATTGTATTTATCAGGTGGTTCTGTTTAAGCCAAAACTACTTGTTCAGAAATTAATAAAATATGCTCATACAGTAGCACGCAAGGGTTATTATATCCTATATTAACCCTTTGAATACAATGACAAGAGCATGATTTAAAAATTTCTTCAAAATGTGGTCAAATTTTAAGCAGGTACTAATATTAACCCTTAATACAAGAATATGTTTTATGAAATTCTAAGTTCACTGAGCACCTATGATTCAGTTTTAAACAGGAGTTAATTTTAACGCTTAATGTCAATCACAGAGAACATACGGTTCTGTTGTAAACATGAGTAAACCTAATGAATATAAATCTGTCACATTAAATTTAAAATAGAACCACACATGCTCAGTGATGAAATTCATAAAACATCCTCTTTTAATAAGGATTGATATTAACTTATTTTTAAAACAGAACCATAGGTGCTGCTCACTTGAGTTAGGAACATGCATACAACAAGACAAAAAAAAAAAATCCAACTTATATGACAGAGGGACAGTAATCACAACTTTCAAGTTACATCCTACTGAGGACTAAAAGGGTAAGGGCAACACCCAGCCCAGTAATGATAATGAGACTTTTATATATAAAGTGAAAAAAGGAAAGAAAGTAATATTACTGATTATGCAAACTTACATATATCTCATATGCTAATTATTATAACCCATGACAACTTTATCCACCTTTGAGAAGTTATAGGTTGTAATGATTAGCAACTAAGCGTGGACGAAAAGTGAGAAAATCTTTCTTCATGTCTTTAAGCAAAAAAAAAAGTTTTTTCTCTTATCATGAAAGCTTTTTCCTTTTCTCCAATGAAAAATGTTCCTCCTTTCTGCCTATCCCAGCAAATTTTTTGCCTAATTCCAACACATTTTCCTCCTATTCAATAGGGGTAGGCAAAAGGTCCCGTTATGCTCCCTCAGTGGCAGTGATTAAAAATGTTGCCCATTGGCAAAAATTCTTCTCCATTTTTTTTAAATGGATAGAAAGTTTTTCCCCCTTTCTTAAGGTGTTCAACTTTTTTCGCTATAAAAAGTGCCGTTCTCCATGAAATGAAACATAATAGAAGCAGATACAGAGCAAGAGAGATGTGCTTTTCTGTTCTGCTGCAACTAGTGGGTCTGGCGTTAGGGGAAGCGATGCAGAGCATCCAAACTAGCAGTCAAGGTAGCACACCCTAGGAATCCCCTTCCCCTCTCGGAATTGTCCAGGTAGAACATGATCCCGAAGAAGGAAGAATTATTGCCTAGCAGCAATAATACCACCAGGAGCACATATCAGCTGCCTGTGCCTGCTGCTAGTGCTGCCAATCTGCCTTCTTCAGGATTACAAGAAATGGCAAGTGTTACATTAGAGGACCCTCTGTCACCTTTCTCATCACCTCCTCCAACTAGAGAGGTGTCTACAATAGAGCAGCAGCAGCAGCATGGAGGGACTCCATGACACCCATGACATCTCCACTGATGTCATGGGTGTGGGACTATTTTTCTCTTGGGCAGGCACAGTGCATTCAAAAACAGCACTGTGAAACATTTGTGACAAGTCCATGAAAAGGAGGAAGGAGGAAACGTACCTTGGCACAACAGCCCTGATAACACACATGAAACACAGACACCATGACATTTGTTAAAGCCAAAAACCCACCACAGAAATCAAGCACCGCTGTTGCTGTACCCCCTGACTCTCCTGAAAGGCAACAAGAGGTGAGGTGGAGAACAAAGAGTAAGAATAGAGAAACCCAGCCAGAGGATGAACTTCAATGACGAGTGAAACAACTAGCTTGCCATCTTCTTCTTGCTCTAGGGTAACTACATCTTCTGCCCATCCACCTGGTTCATCGCTAACTCCCGGCAAAGTTATAGCCAGTCTGTAGATGTTAGGATGTGGCAGTTTGTGACCACCCATTGCATATTGTGTGGTGCACTGACCACACATGGCAGTGGGGTGGAGGAAAATCTCAACAAGGGCATAAAGTGGCATCTGAGGAGATTCCATCCTGCAGAATATGCTAAGATGCTGGCAGGGAGGGTTCATCATTACTATTAAACTGTCAGCAAGTTGTCATGTGTCCTTAGCGGGGTCTGGACAAGGGGTATCGTAACAGCAGCAGTACTTGGTTTCTGATGGAGGGATTTCACATTGGGGACCATAAGTGTCATGGTGTTTCGATAGAGTTGTGCCAGGTGTTTCATCTGAGTGCAGATGTACTGATTATTCCCAGTGCTTCTATTATTTACACTTTGTACATTGCAGTTGCTGATGTGAGAGGCACAATTCCTGCTCTCAAGGGAAACATCTCTATTCTCAACACACCCATGACTTTGGAGGAGGGGCGGGTGGGGAAGCATTATTTGCCAACTTCTACTTTTTTCCACATATACGTGAAGTGGTGGGCTAGTTACGGTGCTGCTATTGCCTTGGGTGCATCATTGGAGCTAGTCATGGCAAGTGGAGCCTTCATCACCCATATTACTGCTGTTGATCCCATTCCCTTTGAGCTGCCTAATCATCCTTCTGCTTAAACAACTCAGCAGCAGCAAAAAAAAGTTGCAAATTTTGCAATTATATTGGGGCATTTGACAATGGCCAGTGGCTACTGGCCATCACCACATGACCTGTTGGCACTAGGTCAGTAGGGCATTTTTTTCTGAGGCCTTGTGCTTTAAAAAAAACAAACAAGAAAAAAACAAACAAACAAAAACACAGGCCTACAAAAAAATAAACAATTTTGGGGGGCTTGTTTCTAACAAGCCTAAGTCCTACAAATCAATGTTTCCTTATGGCTTTGGCCTCTAACAACAAATCTTACAAATCATCCTCAACAAAATTCTCTATTATGTCAAGTATCTGCCTACCCCAGTGGCGGCTTACGTCAGGGGGTCTCTATCACGTAACATACAACTTTCTTATTTTATTTAATTTTATTAAATACCACCCATTACCATTCAACAACACCATCAAAACGAATTCCTTGTTGAACTAATTATTTCCCCAGACTCCACCCATTAACACAGGCAGCCTTTTCAAACTCCTTTTATGACATGTCTTATAGGTTTTTTTTTTTTAATTATATTTAGATTTTATTTTTTTTATTAACTGTCGCCCAATCCCTGTAACCCCCTCACCACCCCAAAAAAAAACTCCCTGTTCAAGTGATTTTTCCCACTCTCCACCAACACAGGCACCCTAATAACCCTTTTATACGATGCCTTTGGGAAATAAAATATTTGCTATGTGTTGTGTATAAATTCAATGTTTCCATTGATTTCAATGGAACGAACTAGGCGAAAAAAGCAGAAAAACTACATTTTTCACCAAACAGGAAGAAACACCATTATTCACTGATTTTGGTTTGAGGTGAACATTTATACCCATCCCTACTAGTCAACACATTTGTCCTATGGTGCAACATTTCCCAGCACAATATTATTTCTTCTGAGGGCTGTAGTGGAGAAATAAGTAGCTGAAAGTCAAAGTTGAGTCCTACAGCAATATATGCCCTGAAAAATGTGTTGGCATGTAGAGTGCATTTATCCTTTGCTCACAACAATACCTTACTGCTTAAGTGATACCTGCACATATTAATAATGTCAAATGCTTAAAAAAAAAAAAAAAAAAAAAAAAATACAACCTACACTGTGACAGATGTGTATGGCAGTTGTGGTTGAGGACTGACGTGGTGTGATTGGTGGAACCTTGACAAACTGCAACCAACATTGCCCTGCACTGCTCCAGCTTTCCCCCTGCCACTGTATGTATTTTTACTTTCTACAGTACACAACTGATGGAGTGTGATGTCCTGCCTTAGCCCTCAACAATGTTCTCAGTGTTGTCTGCTATCCAAGTTTTCCTCAGTCACAGAGCTCACATCAGGCTCCCAGTAAGCGCTCTGTCAGCTGATATATTTATTTACGTGTTAATTCTTTATTTTATTTTATATTTATTTATTTAAATTTGTCCACCCTATCTTGTCAGTCCAAAAAAAAAAAATAATAACTAAGACAAAATCAAAAACGTCTTTTCCTGGACTTCACCAAACACAAAGACAATAAAAGCAAGATCAGTAAGCAAATTGGACCCCAGCTGCCTGTGTCTTGCCAGTCAGTCAAACCAAATTTTGGGGTACTTGGGGTCATTCCTTCCTCCCTTCTCCTCCAGAGTGCCCCCATACTCCTCTAATACAGAGAACAAATGTCCTTCAATTCCCCTTTATTTACCTATCTTTACTAGCTCAAAAATGTGCACTTTTCTCCTCTCACAAGCACAAAAACTTTCATGTGGTGGGGAATAATTTTTCTTCCCATTTATTTCAATGAGCTAGGTGAAGAAAGAAAAAAACGGAAAAACGTCACTTTTCACAGGAAACTATTTGCCATGCAGGAAGTTCCATTTTTCACCAATTTTGGTTTGAGGCTAAAGTTTTCACTCATCCCTATTAACATGTGGGATATCATATGTAAGTACCAGGAACAAAAAAGAGAGGCAAGAGACTCACAGTGTAGACATCTTAACAGTCCACAGGAATATAGAGATCATAACTATTCTCACATTTAAATATGGTCATTGAATGAATTCCAGTGATGACAACAGCTTGTGAAGAATATTGAAACTGTCTTCACACAGATTCTTTGATCAGGGCTGGACTGGCCGACCGGGATACCGGGAAAATTCCCGGTAGGCCGCCGGTACTGGACTTCACTGGGGCTGCCTTAAATGAGGAAAAGAAATTGTGTCACTGAAGTACTACCCGCCGGGCCGGGTGGCATCTAGTAGTAGTTGCCTCACTCAGAGACTGGCAGTGGAGGCAGGCCAGCCGGGTGATGTGACGTCAGATGCAGGCTACACATAACACAGCGGCGTGACGAAGAGTACTGCGTGTGCATGTCTGTGTCTGCGCGCCGGGCCGCCTGCACCAAACTTAAATGCCAGAGACTGAGGCAGTGAGTGACACACCCAGGCCAGCCCACTGAGCCCAGAGTCCAGACAAGCTCGCTGAGCAGAAGCAGATGGAGGTGGGAGCCGGAGGCAGTAGAGGCAGAGCCGCACAGAGCGAGACAGAGAGTCAGCACCATCAGCAGACTTTCTGTTTGCAAGAGCAGACAAGACAGGCAAGAGGGAGAAGTTGGGAATCAGAGAAGGCAGAAGGGAATTGGGGATGGGAATGGGGAAACTGTTACAGCGGCCTAATAGGCAAAAAGGTAGGATGAAACTGAAATGTTTCAAAATTCAAATACATAGTTAACCATTATGAAAAATGTAGACATGATGGGGAAAAAAAAAATAAACAGCGTGTGTCTTAAATATATAAATATGTACACATACCCTACACTGACCTAAAAACTGCTGCAAATATGATAAAATGTGTATATATTAATGTTGTATGACATTACTGATTTAATTGTTTTTGCTGGTAGCTTTACAGTCTCAATATCCAGCTTTCTGTGTAACACAAACACACACAATCCACTTGTCCTTGTAATTGAGCTATGACACCGAGTGCTGTATTTGTATAAATTCTTCAGTTACCCCATTAGAGCTGGAAAGGTATCCAAGACCTTTCCAGCATCCATCCATTATGTCAGTCTATGTTGCTGTGCTAGCTAGACATTTTCCATGTGAAATACAAACATTTGTCGGCGGCCATATTCATCATACTAAAAAGGTGCAATACAGGAGCAAAGGAACTGTACCAAGGGGGAATTAATATTATTGTTACTTTAAATTGATATTTTCAGTTCCTTAAATGTCCTGGAGACCTGTCTAGTATTCAAGTTAATGAACAAGAAAAAAATGCCATTATGCTATTGGGCTGGTATAATGACGCAATGCTATGGGGCTGGTTATCAATTATTTCCAGGGCTGGCTTTTATTCCCAGTCTGGCTCTGTCTTTGATACTCGGTCCCTTCAGAGTCTCCACTTCCTGGTATGGCTTGAAAAGACAACACAAAAGTAAGAAACAAGGACAGCTGTACTGTTAATTTTTTTAACGGCACATGAATAAAGATGCAATAACTATTAAATACTCAACAATTGAAAATGCATGTGTAACATGGGTGCCTTTTGGGATTCGATATTGTGGTAGTGAGAGTCTCAATATAAATGTATTGTGTATACATATTGTATAAGCGTTAAGCACCATTCGAGCTATATTTGTTACACATATATGACCACTGGGTCTAAACAA
This sequence comes from Rhinophrynus dorsalis, assembly GCA_037306005.1. NCBI lineage: Eukaryota > Metazoa > Chordata > Amphibia > Anura > Rhinophrynidae > Rhinophrynus > Rhinophrynus dorsalis. Next base: position 301,682,389 of record CM074723.1, on the reverse strand, counting down.
GGGGTATCTTATGGGAGCAATGGGGTTTTCTTCAGAATTGGACACGGATAATGGTTGTGGAAATTTTATTCCAACAGCATTATATTATATAATCTAGCACAACGAGTGAAGTATTACTTGTATTACATCTGTCACACATAGTAGCCGCTAGGGTCTACAGCGAGATCCCTTTTAGTTTATGGATATGAAGTATATGATTTCAGGGATTGGGCGCCAGGATTGGCGCAAATAGGGTTAACAACAACGTATGTACAATACAGGGTTAACACTAACAATAGGAGTGAGGTGTGTTTTTGGGATTCGATATTGAAAGTGATAGTGAGAGTTCCATTCAAACTATATTATATGTATATATTGTATAGGAGTAAAGCGCTATTTGAGTTATTTTGGTTCTATATGCTTAGCCCCAATGGTTATATATGTACATCTCACAGGTCACGATACTTTTTTAAAATTCATTTACTTTGAGAGTTGTATTTTTGTGAACATTTAGGAATCATGATGATATAAATACATCAATCACACCACACCTTCTGGAGAGAGTTAGGAGATGGTCATAGGACAGCCAGAGTCAAGGAGCATGGAAGTCAACAAGGCTGGCGGATAGGCTGAGTCAGCAGAAAGAATATCCACAGGAAGGAGGATAGGCTGCTAAGGGAACAGAGACCATGCCAGGTATGGTTGATCAGTTGAGGCTACAAATGACCGTTTGGGAATGAAATGTGGGTGCGCTGCCAGTCGCACTAAACCTTTGCTGCAGCAGAAACTGGAATAAAGGTGCGGACTGAGAAGCCAATGTCCGATCCCAGTTTAGTCAGGACACTGACCACGATGGGAATTAGTGTGCACCAGTGAATGACCTGAAACAGCAAGAAGGCTAGAACCCCTAATGCAGATTGGATCCACAGGAGACAGAGGTCTGGGAAAAAAACTTTCTGATGAAGAATATCAGGTTGAGACTACTCACTGCAACCAGAATGCTAGTGGTGGTGGGAGGATCAGTGTAGCCTGCAAGTACTACAAATGGATAGCAGAATGAACCTGCTAAGCAGTGAATGGTAGGCTAAGACTGTCTAGGAAATTCGGTCACAATGGACAACTGTACCTAGTTAGCAGGCTAGGACTGATGAAACTGTGTCAACTGGACAGCTTTGGCAATATATCAGGCTGGGACTGCTGTGAACTCTGTATTTATTAGCAGCTGTCAAACGTAGCAGGCTGAGCCTGCTTGAAATTCTGTATTTACAAGATAGCTTAAAAGATAGCAGCCTGACTAGTCACAAAGATCTTGGATTCTAAGCCCCAGAGAGGAGGACCAGAGACCAGAGCAATAGGCAAGGAGAAACAAATGGCTAATGCCACTACCACATTGCCAGTCCCTAAAACCCAACCCTCTAAAAGCTGCCTATTACTGCCAATAGGTGCCTATGGAGTAAGGGCGCAGGCAGACCCCAATATGACTGGCCCCAGTCTAGGCTGTGTGAAAGAGGAGATACACAACCGTGCCTCTGCGACTGGCGATAATCGGCAATAAGCCCCCTCCAAGCTCTGAGCCATCAAGGTGGCGGGGAGGGTTCCCTGCTGCCTGGTCTGTGACAAACTGGCAAGGAGAGCTACACATACCCAATCAGAGCTTGGGAGTGTACCTGAATAGCCAATGGCATACACAGAACACACAGAGAGGCCAGCAGGACCTGTAGCACAAAAATGAACCCTAGAACTCCAAATGAGAAGTAGGCAACAACATCAGGCATGCCTGGTCAACCAGAGTGGATACAACAACATAGGGAAGGCACAATGTGGTGGTCAGGAGGTAAGCCAAGATCACCGAGAGCAACAAACATCAAAAAGGGAATCTAGAATCTAAGTCAAACACGAGCCAGGAATAACCTGTCTGAGGACAGTTGGAAACAAGTCAGGATCTAGACAAAGCATAACTCTAAAAGACAAAAGATCTTGAATTATTGGGCATGGAAAAAAGAATTTCCTTCCTTATAAGGCTTTCAGCTCCAATCAGAAGGCAGGGAGGAGCCCATGTACGTATGTCCAAACATGAGGATCAAAAAACCCTGAGGCAAGCAGAAATATACAGATTGTGAAAGATTGCAACTGATCCCAGAGGTAAGGAGAGCCTAAGGTTTTTAAATGGGGATGTGTCAAACATGAAATTTACAGGTATAGTGAAAATAATCCTGAACCAAAGGAAAGGAGATCTAGACAATAGACTTCTTAAAAGTGAGGCATACTGGATTTATATGCTTAACCCCTTCAGTGCCAGAGGCTCGGGCCATTTCCTGTACCCTGCAGGCCAGACACTTTTTCAACATTTTTGCTATCCTTCTGTTTAGGCTTGATTTCCTCTGGGGATTTTTAGTTACATATTGAAAACTATATATTTTTTTCAGAATGAATTGAGCTTTCTAGTGGTACCTTACATGAAGAGAATTTTACATCATGCAAAAAGCTATGATGTCATAATGACAAAGTGAAAATTTACTCATTTTGCTAAAATCACATACTATGTATCAAAAACATTGAAACTTTTTCAATCAAGGTAAATTATTTGAAAAAGCCCCGAGTCCCCCGAGTAAAAAAAAAATACCAAATTTGTATAGTTTTACCTACGCCCATGGCTAGCGTAGAGCCCTAATCACCATGACATTTTCAACTTTATGAGGCAATATGCGTGTTCTAGTGTTTTTGTGGTAAATCTACCCTAAAACAGTGGAATAACTATATAAAACTATATATTTCTGGAAAGTAGACAACCTGCTGCATCTAATGAGGGTGACTTGCCTTGTTACCCCAAGCATGGTGTGCACAAATGCCTCCAGAAGATGGCGCTAATGAAAAAAAAAAGGCATTTTCTTACATTTCTGCCCCTTCAAATGTACTAAAATGTGTGAACACCATGGCATTTCTAACTGCATTCATTAGCTAGTGCTCTTAGGAGAAAAATGACACCCCACTGGTATGGGTTCACCTACCTCAGGGGGCGCTAGAAGTGCAAAATGACACCTACTACAACCTCAAATTTTTCTAACATTTTCTCAAACATTACTTGTCTGTACACAAATGGTTATAACAACTACAGAAGTGAAGAAAGGGTACACAAACCATACGATTTTGGAAAGAAGACACCCTGCTGCATCTAATGATGGGTGACTTGCCTTGTTGACCCAAGCCTGGAGTGCACAAATGCCTCCAGAAGGTGGCGCTAATGAAAAAAAGGCATTTTCTTACATTTCTGCCCCTTCAAATGTACTGAAATTTGTGCAAACCATGGCATTTCCAACTGTATTCATTAGCTAGTGCTCTTAGGAGAAAAATGACACCCCATTGGTATGAGTCGACCTACCTTAGGGGTGCCAGAAGCACATAACTACACCTACCTGTTTGCTTCTTCGAAAATGGCTGCTTGTACTAAAATGTTCATAACTGTTAGAGACATGAAGGAAAGGTATAAAAGGTATACCATTTTGGAAAGTAGACAGTCTCCCACATCAAATGAGGGGTCACTTGCCTTTCTACCCCCGGGCTGAAGTGCACAAATATTTCCAAAAGGTGGCGCTATGGGAATAAATACATGTTTTTTTACATTTCCACCACTTCAAAGATACTAAAATCTTTGAAAACCATAACATTTCCTGCTGTATTCAGTACCTGCTACCAACATGAGAAAAATGGTAGCCCATTTGTGTGGTTTAACATACAATATGTGGGTGCTAGGAACACGTACGTAAACCTGACACTTTTGTTTTTTAAATTATCTGGTTGCACTAAAATGGTTATAACCATAATAGATATGCAGGTAAGGTACAGAAACAATGCCATTTTGGAAAGAAAACAACCTGCCGCATGTAATGAGGGGTCACTTGCCTTCTTACCCAAAGGCTGGTATGCACAAATGCTTCTAGGAGGTGGCACTAATGAAAAAAAAAAGGCATTTTCTTACATTTCTGCTCCTTCAAATGTATGGAGCTCTGTAAAAACCATGGAATTTTCAACTGCACTCATTAGCTAGTGCTCTTAGGAGTCAAACACCCCATTGGTATGAGTTGACCTACCTTAGGGGGTGCTAGAAGTAGAAAACTACACCTACTACAACCTCTGATTTTTCTAACATTTTCTCAAATGTGACTTGCCTGTACAAAAATGGCTATAACACCTTCAGATTTGAAGAAAAGGTAGATAAACCATACCATTTTGGAAAGAAGACAACCTGCGCATCTAATGAGGGGTCACTTGCCTTTTTACCCCTAAGTTAGTTGGCACAACTATTTCCAGAATGTGGTGCTACAGGACAGATCAATAAGGCGACCGCAGGAGAGCAAAAGCTCTCCTGCCCTTCTCTCCTACCACCGGTAGGAGTGAATGGGATGGGGAAAACTTCCCTACATTGGGAGGCTTCCCCCGGTCCCACCCACTCCTACCTGGAAGTTCGGGTAGGAGAGACAGGAGAGGAGAAGCGCAGCTTGCGTTATTGATCTCCCAGCGTGATCGGCTGGGAGATCAATAACAGGGGGGACATGGAGTGATCCTCATGTCCCCCCACAAGTGCCAGGCTATTTTATTTTTTAAATGCGGCCACTGCATGCTGGTTATACCAGCTTATGCAGTGACCGCATTTAGTGGGTACATTGTACGAGCTTGGCACAGCTGTCCAAACTCGTACAAGGTACCCACCTTGCACTCTAGGGGTTAAAACCAAATCACCTTTAGGCCTCAATGAGAATTTACTTTAACCCCATTCATAAAAGATTAGACTTTTCCTGTAATAAGTCAAAATCAGCCTTTCTGGTGGATCCAGTGAAAAGGTATTACCAAATGTCTGGAGAAATCCATAATGTATAAGATGATACACATTGCTCCAAAGAAAATCATTGGGGAAATTTACAGAATGGATTTCCTTTATGAGTAATAAACATCATAAACTAAATATTAGTACATCATTCTCTGTATATGCTATGGTCCAATATCATTTCCATTGTGGAAATGCATGCTGAGAAATCTGTGTATAGGAAAAAGTATTGAATGTACATGACTAATATGCCATACTGAGTGAGAATATTGGGCACCCACTGTAATTCATGTATGACTAACTGGTGCTTAGAAATGTGTATATACAAGTCTGTTCCAAGTACGGAAATGACATACTTTAATGGGATGATTTAAATAATATTCCTTGAAAAACAATTGCGTTTCACTTCTATTGTGGAACTGCTATTCTGTGCAGTCACTTAATTACTTATTGTGACATCTTGAATCATAGAAACACACAAGTGAAACAACAAAATAGAAAAATGTATGTGTAGAAAAAAGTAACAAATATACATGACTAGTGTACCACATTATGTGAAAGTATTAGATCTTTAATGTAATTGATATAGGCCTTACTAGTTCTGATATTTGGCATATATTTATATATTTGTTCCAAATATAGAAATTACATATCACCATGGCATTATCTGAACAACTATCCTTAAACACACTTTTTTTTTTTATCTATATCCTTAACTTCACTTATATGTTTTTAAGTTCATGATTAATATATCTTTTCTTTCCATTACCATCATGAATTAGACCATGGCATTAAATTTAAGTGGTCAAAAAACAGTTGTGCATATAATGTTATCTTAAACTTATAATTTTTACTGTAAGTCTACTTACAATCAAACGAGATACTCGACTGATTGACAACCCAAAACCACATGATGCCAATAGTGGGACGCCCCGGAAATAGGGCATACAACACAGAGTTTCGGACATAACTGTTAACTTTTCCCCTGACTAGGCTGCAGGTCAAAATACGTAGAGAGTGTGGGGGGGGGAACTATGTGGAAATGATTGTAGCGTAAATTGTAGCATAAGAAAGATCTCTGTAGCCAGCTGTTGCCTCAAGAAATCGTTAGCCCTAGACAAACGGAACTTCCGATAACAACTGGGGAGATGCCAGCTGTCTCTAGGAGCTTTCTCTGCTTCAATACTAGGTAGCAACTTGAATTCATTGCAGGGATTTGGGGCATTGCTGCATTGTAGCTCACAAATAAGGGAGGAACAACGGTAGTTGTTGGCAAAGTACCAACAAACGCCAAGTGATCCCCTCGGCTGCAATGAAAAACTTATCAGTGCTTTAAGGCCCTTCTAAGAACATCGCAGAAAGAATCAGCATTGTTTCAGGAGCAATCATTTAAAGATAAGGCCGCAATTAGGAAAGGATTGCTTCAAAGTTGGATAAGTCTGCACTGCAGGAGGTATCGCATATCAAACGCAAAGAATATAGCTGTTTGAGACTTGAAATCTCTTATGTTGCAAGCCAGTCATGTAGTTCACTGCTGACTAGCAATACATATAAGCTACACGTCCCACATCCCTATACTTATGCCATTTTTTGTTAGTGGAAGAGATAGCGCACACTTTTAATTGTTCCTGGTTTATTAAAAAAGCTTTTTCACTTAAAGGAACATACACATTTGCTTTTTTAATTTTAATTCGGAATATAACCCAGTTGGGTTAATATAAGAACTGATCTATTCATTGCAATTGAGTGTTTCTAAGAATACTAATTGAATACACTCTAGGGTGCAGTAATTTATTTTCTTTTGTTTAACTTATACAACTGAAAATACTTCACCGGGTCTACTATACACCATTATGACTGTTTAAAATGGACAGACTACTACACAATAAATGCGTTAAATTTGACAGGGAAGAATCAGACTTTATTCACCTAATCTGCACTGTTCTCCTGTACAACAGTTCTGGAAGGATGTAGGTGATACACTAGCTCAATTCGTGGGTTGGAGGCTCCCCCTGATGCCCAAGGTATACTTACACTCCATTCTACCAGACCAAATGCATGTAACCAGCGACTACACACTTATTAGGGAACTATTGATCATGACTAGAAAGGTGGTGGCTCTAGTATGGATGGGCATAGACCCACCGACCAAAGCCTGTTGGGTTAACTTAGTTAATTCTTATCTTCAACATTATCGGGGTTTATACTTTCACAGGGGAACACCGGGCATATTCTGGGAGATATGGAGATGCAGGGTCACAAAACAGATGTGCTAAACCTCTCCAGTGATCTACTTTTTGTGGGAAAATCTTTTTTTAAATACAGGGATTAAAATATTTGCCGTTTTCGTCCATTGGCGAAAATGCTTCTCTATTTTTTCAATGGCTAGAAAGTTTTTGCCTCTTTATTAACCTGTTTCTTGTATTTTTTGCTATAAAAATGTGCCATTTTCCAGGAAGTGAAACATAATACAAGCCACTACAGAGAGAGGTGCTTGGCTGTTCTGTGAATTTAATAGCAAAATTGAGGCAGGAGAGGCTCATAGTGACTGCTATAACTATGAGCAAGTATAGCAACAAAAGGAGGACCTGAAAGGACCACTACCACCAACATGAAAGGGTTTTGTTGCCCTGGTTCCCCAGACCCAATACTGGAGAGTTCCCCTACATCACCCCTAGGGATCTTGGGCAAATTTATCTCATGGTAGGAAGAGGGTAGTAGTGTGAGCAGGACAGGTCTGCTGCCTGTGCTACCCCTGCAGCCACCAGTGATGAGTCTGCCACTGGTGTTGCACCTGCTGCCAGTGTATCTTCTAATTGAGAGGGGGGAGGAGATGATGCCAAGTGCGACAGCAGGGGATCCTAAGTCACACCACTTGCATCCCCAAGCAGTCCCACCACTAGTACGATTACTGAGAAGGTGAAGCAGCTTTTACAGTGTGTTAGGTGTAAAGGAGGGGGTGATCATCATATTACTAGTGACTGAGGAAGAAGGCTCAGGGACTGAAATTGATGCGGTTGGTGTTAGTAGTAGTAACGGTGATGGTGAATCAGCTTCTGGGACCGGATTTAGGGGAGTGGTAGGGGAAGTAATGCAGAATGTCACACCATTGGTCAAGCCCATACCATTCCCTGAACCCTGGGTGTCCCCTGCCCACACACACACAGCATTGTCCAGGTGCAACATGATCTTGAAGAAGGCAGAACTGTTGCCTAGCAGCAATACCACCACCACCACCAGGAGCACAGATCAGCTGCCTGGGTGTGGGACTATTTTTCTTTTGGGGCAGGCACAGTGCAGTAATCAACCATGGCACTGTGAACAATTTGTTACAAGTCAGTGAAAAGGGGAAAATGGGAATGTGCCTTAGCATAACTGACCTGATAACACACATGAAACACAGACACATAATAATAATAACTAGTATTTGTATAGCGCCTTTCTCCCAGTGGGACTCAAAGCGCTTTCAGCGCACGCTCTCGGAATTAACCAAATCGGCAGCTGAAATAATAGGTGTTATTACCCAATTAATGGTACTCATTTATCGACCTCGGAAGGATGAAGGGTTGAGTTGACCCTGCTGGGATTTGAACCTGCAACCTTGCGGTTGGAATAGGCTCCATAGTCAGGGACTTTACCACTGAGCTATCTCACCAGCTCATATACACGTGAAACATGTTAAAGCTAAACACCTACCACAGAAATCGGACACTGCTGTTGCTGTACACCCTGACTCTCTCCAAAGGCAACAAGAGGCAAGGATGAGATCAGAGAGGAGGAAGAATAGAAAAATCCAGCCAGAGGCTGAAAGTTAGATGACGAGCGAAACACCTGACTCACCATCACCACCTTGCTCTTGGGTATCTACATCTTCTAGAAATCCACCTCGTTCATAATTACCTCCCCCATTAAGTGATCACCATTCTGTAGATGTCAAGATGTGGTAGTTTGAGTCCACCCATTGCACACTGTGTGATGTACTGACCACACATGGCAGTGTGGTGGAGGATTAGCTCAACCAGGGCATAAAGCAGCATTTGAGGAGATTCTATCCCGCAGAATAAGCTAAGCTGCTGGTAAGGAGGATTCATTATTCCTATTAAACTGTTTGCAAGTTGTCATGTATCTTTAGCGTGGAGTGGACAAGGGACATAGTGACCGCAGCAGTACTTGGTTTCTGGTGTGGGGGGGGATTTCACATTGGTGTTTGGATTGAGTTGTGTCAGGTGTTTGATGTGAGTGCAGATGTACCCATTGTTCCCAGTCCTTCTCTTATTTACCACACACAATGTGCACATTGCAGTTACTGATGTGAGAGGCACAGTTCCTGTTCTCAAGGGAAACATTTATATTCTCAACACACCCATGATTTTGGAGGAGAGTCAGGTGGAGGAGCTTTATTGGCCAACTTTTCTTCACATATACTTGAAGTGGTGGGGGCTAGTTATGATGCTGCTACTACCTTAGGCGCATCACTGGGGCTAGTAGTGGTAAATGGAACCTTTATCATCCATCAACCTATCACAGTCTCCCTTAGAGGCCTAGGCGATCCTCTGTTTCCTTCCTCTGTGGTGGTGATGGCCAGCATGATTGCGGCTACCTCCGAATTGCTGATGTCATGAAACAGGCACTGTTATAGACACCTGTTTATGGGCCTATTCTACTTTGCCTAATTGGGTCCCACCTTGTGCTGCTCCTTTATAAACCTCCTTGGGCCGAGGACTCATTGTCCTTATGTGGAGTTTTTGCTAGTATCTCTTGTGCTCTGTTGTGACCCATGCCAATCTGAGAATCCTCTCAGTGTATGACCCCGGCTTGTCTGACTACCCACATCAGTTCTGACCTGTGGCTCTGGCTGACTCGCTCAGTGTATGACCCCAGCTTGTCTATCCTCTGGCTCTGGCTACTAACTCTCTCCTTGTAGTCCCTGGTTTGCCTGACATGTGGCTCTGGCTACTGACTCGTTCCATGTAGTCCCCAGTTTGCCTGACCTCTGGATACTAACTTGCTCTGTGTAGTCCCCGGTTTGTCTGACCTGTGGCTTTGGCAGCCTACTCGCTCAATGCACTCCTAGCTTGCCTGACCTGTAGCCCCTGTGTTGCCTCCAGTCATGAGACCCGGAGTGGTGACTTCACAGAACAGTGTGCAGCTCTGGGTAGGAGCCTGGGTCCTATCATCCTGTGGTCTGGGGTTGTGTGGGCTATACTATTATTTCTGTATATAATTTTAATAAAGGTGGTTACATTTTATATTGTGTCTGTCCTTCTTTGCGTGAATACCCTGACACACCATGTTACTGCTGCTATTGATCCCATTCCCTTAGAGCTACCTAATCATCCTGCTGTTTAAACAACTCCGCTGCAGCAGCAAGACCATCGGTCATAAATTCTGCAAAGTACATCAGGGCATCTGTCCATTGGCCAACATGATATGACCTGCTGGCACTAGGCCAGTAGGGCTTTTTTTTCCCTCTGGCCTTGAAAAAACAGATTGTTTCTAACAATCCTAAGTTTTACAAATCAATGTTTCCTCAGGGCTTGGGTCTAACACATATCTAAGTCCTAAAAATCTTCCTCTACAAAATACTCTATCACCTCAAGTATCAGACTACCCCAGTCACATCTTACAGCAGCGGGTCCTTGTTTTTGTCACATTACATACAAATTTCTTTAGTTTTTTTTTTTTTTATTAACTGTCCCTCCAATCCCAGTAAACAACCCCCCCAAAACATTCCCTGTTCACCTGATTAGTTCCTCACACACCACCCACACCGGCACCCTCATACCGCTTTTATACTATGCCTTTGGGAAATAAAATTACATTTGCTATGTGTTGTGTTAAATTCAATGTTCCCATTTATTTCAATGGAATGAGCCATGTGAAAAAAGCAGAAAAACTGCACTTTTCGTGGGAAATTATTCTCTATTATTCACAATCTTTTGGTTTGAGGTGAACATTTTCACCCATCTCTAGTGGCAACTAGTTTTCAATTAGCTAAATATTAATAGGTAGGAACTAGGAATCTGCGACTGTTGAGCAATCAGTGAAATAATGTGTCTCTTTGCCACTCAAATAATTCTGCAGTACCCAAAAACAGTTCTGTCCACTTCTTAGTTGAATGTTCATATTGTTGACTGTCCACATCAGTTCTTTTTTTTTTTTTTTTTTTTTTTTGAAATATGTTTTATTATCAGATCGCTCCATACAAATCAAAAAATACAGAGAAATACATATAAAATCATTCAAATACAGAAAACATAAATAGGCATATCTAAGAGTGTAAAGAACATAAACATACCAATGGATCGTACAGAACCAACCTGAGGTTTTATTATGTAAAACCAAATCCCCCCAAAAAACGAACCTAACTGAACCCCTCTATTAAACTCCTCTCCCCCAAGCCCGCAGCACCCCCCACCGCCCGCCCGCCAGCCAACAAAGCCGCAGGATCTCAAAAAGTACAGGCTCAAACAGTGTCACTCGTCAACCTCCCCACACAGCCATGCATGCAACCAGTCAACATGACTCAACTCATTCATCGCCGTCAAGATGTACAGCATTAAGTGCCAAGTGAGCATCGGCCCTATGTGTCCACCAGTTCTGCCAACATCCCCATATCCTGTCAAACTTGTTTGGGTTTCCCCGATGCAAGTAAACCAACCTATAGTGTGGGATGCACTGAAGAACTAAATTAATCCATGCCCTGCAAGTGGGAGCACCGCTCGACATCCAGTTCACAGCCACCACCTTTCTTGCCAACACCAAAAGCTCTCTTAGTAGGGATCTGTCAGCTGCACCCTCAATCTCATCGGGGAAAATAGACAATAGGCAAAGTTTCGGAGTCACAGGAACAGGTCTCCCCAGCACCTGGACCACAACATGCATGGCTTCTTTCCAAAAACTCCCAACCACAGGACAGTCCCAAATCATATGAAGATACGTGCCCAGAACATTAGAACACCGGAGACAGCTATCAGTACCAGAATTCCCCATTTTATGCAGTCTGACAGGTGTATAATAGATTCGATGGAGAATATTCAGCTGTATCATCTGGTGTCTAGTCAACGTTGCCACAATCACTGGTCCTGCCCTGGCCATATCCCATTCCCAGTCCTCTAATGGACCAACATCCATTTCCCATTTATTCAGGGAAGGGAACTCCTGACGGCCCACATGAGATTCCACCCATTGATAAATGGAGAGGGGTCTCGACAGCTCCAGTAGTCGCAGTCTAGTGAGAAGCGGAAAGGTAGAGAGGATTCTGGCCCACAGGGGGCCAAACTCACAATTGGATAAATGATGTAGCCCCACGACGCCCCACAAGGGGGTATCGGGATCCACTGCGACATGCCTCAACAGTTCTTTATCTCCAGCTAAGCCTCATATACAGCTGCCGCTAGCCGAGATCGAATTTTAAAAATCGCAGGGCCTCCGTGCAAGAACTGAGATAGCATATAGGCAGGCCGTAACAATAATATATCCATTTTAGTAGTCTGGTATCGGGGCTGAGAAGAAACAAAATCCAACACATTTCGGCATTGTGCTGCTAAATAGTACCTGTAGAAGTTGGGCAGAGCAATTCCCCCCTCACGCTTGGGTCTCATGAGAGTAGTCAGCCTAATCCTAGCCCGACCCCCCCCCCCCCGCCATAAAAAAATTTAAGATAATTTTATCTATTTGTCGAAAATATTTTTTAGGTATAGGGACCGGCGTATTTTGAAAGATATACAGAAATTTGGGCAAAAATATCATTTTGATAAGATTCAACCTACCGATAACATTCAAAGGCAGATGAAACCATGCAGACATCTTGTCCTGAAAGTATTGAATAGTGGGTACCAAATTCATCTCCAAAAAAGAGTCCGTCCGTAGCAGCCACCCTAATCCCCAAGTATGTGCATACGTCCACACATGATAGTGGGATATCAGTCCGACAAGGCTCCCGCAAGTTATTATCAATCTGAAGCAAAGAGGATTTAGTCCAATTTATTTGGAAGCCAGAGTAAGTGCCAAAATCGTCCACCAACTGCAATGTGGTCCGCAAAGAATCCTCATCATCATTCAAAAAAAGCAAGATGTCATCAGCGTAGAGTGCAAGCTTTTCTTCTCTGCCCTCCATCATGAGGCCCTTGATTAAAGGATTCGCATGAATGAGAACAGCCAGGGGCTCTAAGGCCAAGGTGAACAAACCGGGCGAGAGTGGACAGCCCTGTCTGGTACCATGATGTAAGGAGAAGAACTGCGAAGTGTCACGGTTTATTATGACTCTCAGACACAAGTTTTAGGTAAAAATCAATTTTATTGAAATAATAAATTGATAATGTAGGATGGCATTCACATACATACAGATATATACAGAATATAACAAAGACAGAAGGCAGACTCTACCGGTCCTGTCAATATACCGGACAGGACAGTCTGAAGTAATAGAATGTTAGGCTCTACCGGCCTTGCCAATACCGGGTAAGGCAACCTGCAGATGGAATAGCATAACGGTTCTACCGGCCTTACCAATACCAGGCAAGGCAGCCTCAATAGATTAACAATGTAGGCTTTACCGGCCCTGCCAATACCGGGTAAGGCAACCTCAGATGGAATGTGGCAAACTGTTCTACCGGCCTTACCAATACCGGGCAGGGCAGCCCAGAGATAGTAGCAGCAGTCAGATGGTAATGGCAAATTGACAGGATCGTAAGCAACCCAGTGTACACACACTGAGACCAACTGGGGAATCGTAAAGTCACAAGACTTTGGAGCAAACCAGCGTCCGCACGCTGGGACAAACACAGAATTGTATAGCTGATAGGCTTTGGAGCAAACCAGTGACCGCACACTGGTGTAACAAGCGAGTTTGTATAGCCGCAAGGCTTTGGAGCAAACCAGTGACAGCCCACTGGTGTAACAAGCGAGTTTGTATAGCCGCAAGGTTTAGGAGCAAACCAGCATCCGCACGCTGGGACCAACACAGGATTGTATAGCCGATAGGCTTTGGAGCAAACCAGTGACCGTACACTGGTGTAACAAGCAAGTTTGTATAGCCGCAAGGCTTAGGAGCAAACCAGCGATCGCACACTGGTGTAACAAGCAAGTTTGTATAGCCGCAAGGCTTAGGAGCAAACCAGCGTCTGCAAGCTGGGACTAACACAGGATTGTATAGCCGATAGGCTTTGGAGCAAACCAGTGACCGCACACTGGTGTAACAAGCAAGTTTGTATAGCCGCAAGGCTTAGGAGCAAACCAGCGTCTGCAAGCTGGGACTAACACAGGATTGTATAGCCGATAGGCTTTGGAGCAAACCAGTGACCGCACACTGGTGTAACAAGCAAGTTTGTATAGCCGCAAGGCTTAGGAGCAAACCAGCGTCCGCACGCTGGGACCAACACAGGATTGTATAGCCGATAGGCTTTGGAGCAAACCAGTGACCGCACACTGGTGTAACAAGCAAGTTTGTATAGCCGCAAGGCTTAGGAGCAAACCAGCGTCCGCACGCTGGTGTAACAAGCAATGCCACCGACGCGACCAGGCAGGAGGTCGCCAGGATACAGGAGACAGGCGATGAGAACACAGGAACCAGCAACGATCAGTCAGGTCAGGAAACAGCAGAGAAGAAGTTCAGCAGGAACTGCAACACTAGAGACTAGGCCGGAACCAGGACTGGAAGTACTCAGCATGCAGGAAACACTGGAACAGCAGAGATCAGGAACTCAGGAACACATGAGATCAGGAACTCAGGAACACTGGAACAGAGGCCCAGCTATCACTGGCATAGTGATAGCAAGAAGGTCAGAAACAACACGAAAGGGCAACCAAAGGGTGCCCAATCCAGGTTTAAATAGGCAATGAAAGGCGGGCTATCAGCAGACAGCCAATAGCAGCCCCCTACTGGTGACAGACAAGGAACTGCAGCAATCACGGGCACAGTGATACGAAGACAGTCCGCCCGTCACCACGGAAGCCCTGGGACGGCTATACAAGATATGTATCCATTTAATAAAGGATGGACGGAATCCAAACCCCCGAAGTACCTGCCAGAGATAAGGCCATTCGACAGAATCGAAGGCCTTAGACGCATCGAGAGTTGCGATCACCCTAGACCCCACATTATCGTGAGAAAATTGCAGATGCATAAATAGCCGTCTAAGATTGTGCGATGTAGATTTACCCGGGATAAAGCCAGTTTGATATTCGTGTACTAAAGTCCCCAATACCATATTCAATCTGGTAGCTAAGATTTTCGCCACAATCTTGGCATCTGTAGTCAATAAAGATATAGGTCTATAAGAGTCACATAGCTCCAGATCTTTCCCAGTACAACGATGGAGGCATTGTTCATAGACTCTGGAAGACAGCCATCGTCAATAGCAGCATAAAAGGTATTTAACAAGTGCGGGGCTAAGACATCCACAAATTTTTTTATACCACTCTGCAGGAAGACCATCCACGCCCGACGCCTTGCCCATCGGTAAACTACTGACTGCCTCCACAACCTCTCTCAGGAGAATAGGAGCATCTAACATCCGTCTATGTTCATAGGAAAGCCGCGGAAGTTCACAACTATCAATAAAAGAAGAAATTTGAAAGTCAGAACGAGTTAGTCGGGATTCATAAAGACTAGAGTAAAAGGACCTAAATTGTGAATTAATCAATTGTGGATCAAGAACAAGTGCCCCCCCAGGGTCCCTCAGTGAGGAAACCAACGAAGGTCCCCTACTTTGAGAAACAAGGTGAGCCATCAGCTTTCCCGCCTTGTCTCCATTTTCAAAAATATTTTGTTTCAAATAAAATGTACAACGGGCATTCAAGTCAGGCAATTTTATAGAATATTTTAGGGAGCAGGATATAAAGTTAGAATAGGATACCGAATCCCCCTTCTCCACAAACTGTTTTTCTGCTTCAACAGCTTCCGACTCCAATTCCTCCACCTCCTGAGACCCAAGCCTAATGTTCGAAGAAATAAGAGAAATCAAGGAGCCCTTTGCAGTCGCCTTAGCAGCCTCCCAAACAGTGCTCGGGGCAGCAGAATCCACATTGTTAACAAAATATTCAGTTAACTCTTCCCTATGCTTGGACACTAAATGCGTGTTGGTCAACCATACAGGACTAAGCCTCCACACCCCAGACCTAGGTCTCTGGTCGCACTGTAACATTAATAAAAGCGGGGAGTGATCAGAAGCCACCCTGGTTAAAAAACAGCAATCCGTGACCAGAGGTAATGTCGACCGATTAACGAATGCGTAATCAATTCTAGACAGTGTTTTATGCGTTGCCGAATGACATGAGAACTCCCGGGTCTGTGGGTGAAGAGTCCTCCACACATCTATGAAGTCCATATCACCCGTGAGACCGAGGAGTGCATCTGTATGTAGTCTGGAGTCAACGACCGCTCCACCCAATCTATCTAAATCAGAGTTAATAGTTATATTAAAGTCGCCCATACAAACAATACAATGGTGTGGTTTGTCGGATATGTAAACAAGCATTTCCCTAAGGGCTGAGGGGTCAAAAGGTGGCGGTATATAAACAGTCAACAGAACAAAGAGAGCTCCTTGCAGTTTACATGTTTAAAAAAAAAAAAAAAAAAAAAAAAAAAAGATAGTGGCCCTGGGGGTCCGACTTGAGGTCAGTGATTTCAAAGGAAACCAATTTGGTAATTAGAATGGAAACACCTCTTGAGTACGTGGAGTATGTGGCATGGTAATGGCCCTGTATCCACTGCCTCCTAAGAGACAGAACTCTACTAGCAGATAGATGTCTCCTGCAACATGACCACCCCAGGAGATTGTTTCCTGATGTGGTTCAAGATTAAAGATCTCTTAAAAGCATCATTCAAGCCACGTACATTCCATGACAAGAATTTACAGTTTAGTGCTGACATAACAAAATCAGATGTTATCAATTACAACCTCGGCCAGCCAGCCAGGCAAGCGAACGACGAAGAGTGCCCGGCCCAAAGAAGAGAGGAACCCCGGAAACTGAACCCCTAGCCAAAAAACCCACCCTATCTCTATCTCTCCCAACCTGACAGAGATTTTATCCCAAAACCAACCCAAATCCGTGGCCTGGCAGCCAAAATATTCCCCCCTCCCTCCCGCCCAATATACAAAAACCAAGAAACCATTGAACAGGTGAACATGTTTGATCCCACCTACACCCCCACCCCCCACAGCAAAAATTAGAGCAAATATGGACATCCTCTCCTCTTAACAAGGACAGACCAACCCCACCACCACAATCGACCTTAGAATACAGCATCTCCCACATAGCAATAATCCAATTCTTTGGTTGTAATCCCAACAGTACAACCACTCAAACCCTTCACCATAGCATTCCCCGGGCAGAACGGAGGCACCACCAAATAAATATACACCTGTAGCCCCATGGGAGCCGAATGCCAAATATGGTGACACAGCACCCAATCTCTGCTCCAATAATGCAGGGCGACAATAGCTCATCAAATAAACATACAATCATAGGTGTATACATGGCAATAGTGTTAACATTAAATCTCAATAAGAAAGCAAGACTTCCCAAAGGTGCTAGCTGAGCTTTCCAAATGTTGTTCCCACCCTGACACCCCCTGGGCAGATCGAAGGCATCCCAATCTCCAGGAGCAAGGTTTAGTGACTACATCAAAACCAAAATGCCGAAGTACAGCCATATAGCATCAAGTCACCGCCCAGGGTGCGCAGGTCAGTATTAATAAACCATAACATTCCAGTATAATATATATAAAAAAAAATAAAATAAAAAAAAAAAAATTTCTAGCCATCCCATCACAGCGTCCCCAGGTCGGGTCAAAGGCGTCACTCAATGTGTGAACAAAATCTAAAATTATTGAGAAAGCCAAGCAACGAACTATGGCTATACAGCATTCAACCATCACCCCAGGGAAAAAAAAAAAAATTCAAATAAATGATAGCAGAGTGTAACAGACATTTGGAGTTATACATGAGATCATATTATGTCATTCCACCTCCAACCTCGCCGCTTCAGCAAA
Organism: Rhinophrynus dorsalis; assembly: GCA_037306005.1. Classification (NCBI taxonomy): domain Eukaryota; kingdom Metazoa; phylum Chordata; class Amphibia; order Anura; family Rhinophrynidae; genus Rhinophrynus; species Rhinophrynus dorsalis. The sequence goes on along the minus strand of CM074723.1, from coordinate 301,664,591 downwards.
GATCCTATAACCGTTCATTATATAGTTCAACCATGTAAGGACTGTTTCAAGCGTCAGCAACGCTCTGATACATGGCAATAGTGTTAACATTAAATCTCGATAATAAAGCAAGACTTCCTGAAGGTGCTAGAGGAGCGTTCCAAATGTTTTTCCCGTCCTGACACTCCCTGGGTAGATTGGAGGCGTCCCAATCTGCAGGAATAAGGTTTAGTGACTACATCAAAACCAAAATGCCGAAATACAGCCATATAGCGTCAAGCCACCGCCCAGGATGTGCAGGTCAGTAGTAGGGAACCATAACATTCCAGAATTAAAAAAAAAAAATAATAATAATAAAAAAAAAATTCAAATACATAAACAGTCAGATAAATGATAGCATGTTAACATACATTTAGAAACATACATGAGGTCATATCATGTCATTCCACCTGTAACCTCGCCGCTCCCGCAGAGATCCTATAACAGATTACTACAAAGTTCAACCATGTAAGGGCTGTTTCAAGCGTCAGCAACACTCCGCAGCTTGACTCTTTGTCACATTATCATGACCCATTGAAGTCTACCCCCATCCAAGCAGTTCAGCAGGGGATGGAGCAGTTCAATCAAACGCTATGTCTGCCGAGGATCACTCCAGGAGCATCATGTAACAGAGAGATAGAGTAAGTGAAGAGACAGGAATTGGAGACCACAGTAGTAGGATCATGAAGAGAGGAGGTGATGAAATGACTTTAATGAGCGTCCACCCAATCTCTAGCCTCCGAATCCGAGGTGAAAAAGATGGTGCTGCCGTCATGGACAATTCGCAGTCTAGCAGGAAACAGCATAGAGTAGGAGATGTTTTTCTCACGAAGTTTGCGCTTAACCTCCAAAAACTTACACCTCTGACACTGAACATCTGCCGAAAAGTCCGGGTAAAAGAAGACTTGATGATTTTCAAAGAGAACTTGACCCTTCATCCTGGCCATGCGAAGAATGGCATCTCGATCTCTGTAATTCAGTAGTTTAACAATCATCTGATGGGGAGGTGATCCAGGAGGCCTAGGACCAGTTGGCAAGCGATGTGCCCTTTCAACAGTGAAGGATGGGGAGAGTCCATCTGAGCTGACATGTTCCCGTATCCAGGTCTCCATGAACTGTTCAGGGGCATGACCCTCACAGTGCTCCAGCAGCCCCATTATACAGATATTATTGCGTCTAGATCTGTTCTCAAGATCGTCCACCTTGGACTGCAAAGAACGCACTTGATTCTTCAAGTCATCCACCGAGGAAACCACAGGAGGAAGCGTGTCCTCCACAGTTGAGACACGTTGTCGCACATCGGTGATGCTTTCCCGCAGGGTTTGTTGATCTGCTCGTAAAAGATTGATTTCTACCTGCACAGTGTCAATTTTGTTGGTTAGGACTGCCTGGCAGGTAGGGATGGCTGACATTATTTCCGCAAACTGGGTTTTTGAATCACTTTCCTCAGAAGCCGAAGACTGAGCCGGAGAGGCAACTGCAGAGGGGGCCTCCATCATGGCCGTGACTTCCGCCGCCGCCATGGCTCTCCTGGCAAATTTACTTTATTTCATTCTGTATTCTGATGATTTTTTAACCATACTGAAAATTAAGAAAGTAGATGCAGGCCAATGCAACACAATGAAAGATCAATATAGGGTGGACAGCAGCTGCTAAGGTAGGTAGGTGCAGGCAGGACCCCTCTAAATCCAAATGACACACATGGTATGAACCATGTTGCTACACATAGACTGAGATAGATGAAGAATATCCAGAGCTTATGGAGCTCGAGTAACAATACACGGGGCAGAGGGGGGGAACATATACAGGAAAGTCAGCAAACAAACATGGGGAGTTCATAGCAAAACATAGGTCCGCAGCTGAAGAGCAATAAGGCAATCAGAAATCCTCCAAATATCTTTGCAGTATTCCAACACGGGGCAGGAGGGGGAAACATACACTGGAAAGGTAACGTACAGGGGAGAGATTGCTCCTTCAATGTTAGAGGCAGTCCTAGATGTAAGGCCTAGGAGCAGCAGCCATGTTTGAAGAGTAGAGCTGATGCAAAAATGTCCAATTGGTGAGCAAAGTTGAAAAATATGGTTCACATCCGAGTAATGGCACAGCACTGAGAGGCCCTCCAGCTGTCTCCTCAGTCATACATGGGGCAGAAGGGGGAACAATTACAGGGAAGGCAACAGACAGACAGGGGATTCTACAGTCCAAACCTAGGCAGAGAATGAATTGTGTAAATTGATGATCTCCCCAGAGGCACTAGCTGTTCAGAGGCTGCAAAAAGCAAGCTATTGGCAGGGAAGGGGACACTGGGAATAAAAAAAACAAACGGAGGGTGCACTAAATTGTAAGGGATAGCGTTTGGGCAAGCCTATAATCAGTGGAGCCAAGTGGAGCAGTAGAGTTATTCACTCACCAAGCCTCAAACGCTGATCAAATAATAGAAGATCAGTGCAGCAGGATCTCGTCTCTGCCCCCACACATCCTTCTGGGCAGTCCACTTCCAACACGGTAGTCCACATCAGTTCTTACTGCTGCCCTTGATAGTGGCATTTTTTACACTTAGTGACCTAAAAATAATTGTATTAGTTTATCTCTGTATTAGTTTAACATAGTATGCCTTATTTACAACTGTGACTATAAAGCGAGGAAGAGGAGGAAAGTTTGCTGTCATCCACTCTAATAGCAGTAGTGAGCCATTCTCCCACCTCTGGTGAATGACATTCTTATTGATGATGAACATGAATATTAGTCAGAAAAGACTGCGGTAGAGGAGGCATGCAATACATCTTCTGTCTACACTGTTTTATGTTTCTGGTACTTCTTCAACATGGCAGAAGCAGCAGCCTGACTACAGCTGTACAAAGGTTTCCCCCCACCTGTGCTCCCACTACCACCATTCACACTGCCATTCAGAAAAAACGGTACCTTGTCTGTTTTCTACCAGGCTGTAGTTGGCCTAGGAGCACTGTAGTAAAGTATGGGTTATTTTGGGGAGACTGTCACACTGCAAGTGCAAGTTGTGTCCTAAGGAAGTGAGCCGGGGTAACCTGTTGGGATATCTCACCAGTTCTGGTATGAACCAACCTATGTGTACACGCAACAGTGTGCAGCTTGCCTCAGGTGCAAACTGTCAGCACTGCTTCCAACAGCAACACTACAACAGCTGCCACAAGTAGCCTATCACGGTGCCTGTGCTATGCTGATGACATTTTAACATTTTACTACTTCCTGGTACCTTTTTATTGGCTAACGTGTTGTTGCTCCTCCCAGTGACAGCCCTTAAATATTCAGTCCAGTCACTTCTGCAGTACCCTTTCGCGGTGTTCCCGTTGCTACCGCATTTTCCGTGTTGCTAGTATGATTCCTGTGTATGACCCGGACTGCCTGACTACTCTGTCTATTTACGTTCCTGCTCTGTGTACCGACCCAGATTAGCTACGTTCCTGCTCTGTGTTACTGCCCGGTTCACTCTCATTCCGGGATCCGGTTTTGGGGGCTTTAGCCGGTGCTCTCTCTCTCGGCCTGTACAGACCTCCTGTTGCCTCGGTTACTGCTCAGGCAGTTCTCCTGTGCCTAGTTACCTCTCTCCGGTGTGGAGATTCTGGTTGCACCATGGTACGCTTGGTCTGTTTTACTGCTATACCTGAGGTTGGGTTACTCTTGGGTGCCTTAGGCTGCTATTCCATCCAGCAGTTGCCTCAGACCGGAGCGTTCATTAAACCCCCTGCAGAGGCGGTGCTGTGCACGTGGGTCACAGTCTATTGCATTCTCAGTTTGCATTACACTGCACCTCCGGTGCTGTGCATTTGGGTTACAGTCTATTGCAGTCCTGATTTGGTGTTACACTGCACCTCCGGTTGCAGCCTACCTCTGGTGCTCCAGTAGCCAGTCACACATCCTGGGCTCCTCTTGTTCCTTGGTGGCTACTGTCTCTATTTTTCACTCTCTGCATAGTGTACTCTGGGCCCTCCACTATTAGGGCCTATCTGCTGTTCCTGGCCTAATAGTACCTATCTTCCATTGTCTCACTGAATCATACGAACTTGACCTGACCTGTGTCAGTATTGTATATTGTTTTACATATACTGGACCTGTGTGGGTTATTTTCTTTATTGTAACCTGTCCTGTGTCAGTGTCATATTGTATTTATATGCTGGACCCGCGAGGGTTACTATTATTCTTGTGAATTAATAAAACTGTGTTTTACCAAAACCTTCCGTTTCTGAGTGTACATAAAACCGTTACATAGCCACCAGGGCACAGGGTGTGGAGAAGCCTCAGCCTCCTTTAAGACTCAGAACAATTGTCAGAGACAGGTGGTACAGGGACCTCCGAACCAACCCACCCTTGAACACTTTGGAGGTATGTCCAAACAGCATTCAAATAAGTTGACATTGCTGCTTGTGCAGCTTATCACCATGAGATGAGATTCCTTCTCCATAATTCAAGGGGAACCTTGGAGGCAGGTATTAGAGGCTCTTGTTCCCCTAATACAGTTTCCCATCATGCACCACCTTCAGCACGAACATACTGCTTTTGCTTTACCCCTAGTGTGAGTTTTTTGAAGGTATCCAAAGCTGCTGGACAGACCCTTCACTTCAATACTGACATATGGAGTGCCCCCATACCACAGCATGTCTTTTTCACTGAAGAAACGCTGACAGCAATCCAAAATCTTGAAGGATGGAGCTACTTCAGTAGGCATATCAGTGGACAATCTGTCTTTTCTCTTTCATGCAAACGTTATAGATGAGAGGCACATCTTGGCCCAGTGGGTTGGACAGGAAGCAAGCATACAGGTGGAGTTTGGACTACTGATGACCACTAGAGCAGCAGACAGGTACTTTGTAGGGTTGCGCGGCACAGCACATATACTTTACCTAGTTGTAAGGGCAGCTCTTTAAGTTGAAGGACATTTCAGGCTGTCAAACCTAATTGATATTTTAAGATTGACAGGAACTTCAACCTCAGTGTGAAGTCAAGCCAGCAGCTGAGGGAAAAGCAGGTCAACCCCAGCACAGTCTAGGCCAAGATATCACCTGGTGGAACTCCCCCTTGGTGATGGCGAGGGTCCTGGAGCAGCAGAAAGCACTTCATTCTGTCCTCTGAGCAAAACATTGGTGTGTTCTGGCACTAGTCAGAGGGGAATGGGGATTAATGGAGCAGATAGTAGTGATGGTCCTCGACATTCTGGAACTTCAATGAAAATTTAATCCAAGCCTCTGCCAATGCCATCCCGGGCCAGCCTAGCCCCTTATTTACCCAAGTGATACAGAAAACAAAGGGCTTCTTGAAAACCAGTGATGCTTTATTTGGCAAATGGTTATATCCAGAGGTTGCTACAGTGATCAAGATGTTGAAGGGTTTCATGCTCATCATTATGGACACCCCACGGTACATGTTGACCACCCTCTGTGACCCGAGGGTAAAGGGAAATATGGCTTAAAAAATACCAACCTGGAGCTTGCAGGGACATGTTTGCCTACAGGTTGTCAGAGATGCAGCATCAGGAGGCATGCTTGTGGAAGGAGGGATACAGGACTTAAACATGGAAACTCCCTGCATCAGTAGTAGGGGTGGGCGATAAGTGGGAACAATTTCCTGCATAACTTTTAGTGAAAACTTGCTGATTTTTTTTTTTCTTTTTTTTTTTTTTTTTCAAAATGTTTCTACTTTTATCCTATTTTAACAAATTTTTCGCCTATATTTCCTATAGGTACTACATTTCCCACTGCAATATTACTTCTTCTGAGGGCTGTAGTTTAGAAATAAGTGGCTGAAACTCAAAGTTGTGAGTCCTACAGCAACATATGCCATGAAAAATGTTAGCATGCAAGAAAGTATATAAAAGGGTCCCACCTCCTACACATTACTGTAACCCCATCAGTGGACATTTTTAATTTTAATTTAATTTTTTTTCTAGATAGGGACTTCAAGTGTTTAGAGTAGGTACTTGCCACAGTTGAGGAACCTTGGCATGGTTGGCAAGCTTATACCTCTTTTATTGGCCAAAAAATGTGGGCACTAATGCCTCAAATTTATCCACTGTTATTATATATGACTAATACAAGGCATACTATTCACAATTGGAGTGAAGGAGCGCAGGTTTGATGTTTGTTCTGCATTTGTCCGTTGCCCATAACACTAACATCCTGCTTAAGTGACACTGGCACATATTCATGATGATGTCAAGTATTAAAAAAAATAATGTACAACCTACAATGTGGCAGATGTGTATTGTGGTGGTGGGGGGCTGGCATGGTGTGATTTGTATATGTATATACAGTAGTTTTTACCATTGTCATGTTTGTGTCAAATCTCTATCCTTCTTCTCAGATTATTGACACACATAACTTATTGGTCATAGCAGTGGTCCCAAGTGGGGTAGATGGTGGTGGCAACCCTTCTTCACATCCCTCCTCCACCTTCTCATCTGTGCTGCTGTTAATATATTTGTCCTGGCTTTGTCTGTCTTATGTGGTTTCTGCTACCAGATAATCAGATGGTAGATGTTGGTTCATTTTTAAGAATGTTAGTCTCCCAACATTGCTGCTTGATAGCCAAGTCCTGCAGTCATTGGCAATGTAACTAGCTGCACTGAAAACTGTCTCAGACTCCACGCTTGCTGGAGGACAACTGAGAGTTTCCACTGCAGTATGTGTCAATGCTGGCCACGCACACTGCTTTGTTTGTCAGTAGTCCATGGAGTCATAGTTTCTGCATACTTGCAGGATAGCAGAAACAATCTAACATGCTATTAGGAGCTACACTGTCCGGTGTGTCAGTTACCAACCCGTACTCCGGGAGCAAGTCCCAAAGAGATGTGCCACCACCACCAATGTTGGATTTTTGCTGCCCCTGCTGAGACCCATGAATTGCCCTGTGTTCTGAATGGGATATTCTGGTTGATGTAGCTGCTTCTGCTTGTTGAAATGCTTTGCTGCCTTGCTTTTCAATTCTGAAATGTTGTGTTTGAAGCAGGGGTCTGGCAAAGTGGCAAGAATGTATTTATCATTGCTTTTAATGGACACAATGCAAGGATCTTGTTCAAAGCATGCTAACATGTGCTTTACCAGCTGGTGCTTGTCTGTGTTGTCATTATGGTAAGAATCCTCAGCCATGCTCCTCGTTTTTTTTTCTGCAATAAAAAAATCAGTGGTAAAATTTCACTAATTCTTGCCCCAGTACGACTCACCAGAATGGTTGACTCCTCAAAGGGTTTCAGCAGCTCATATAAATCGCATATTAGTTGCCATTAGCTCCCTCAAAAGTCTTCCAGTTTTGCATGGTGTACTTGCTAATGGCCTTATTCTGCTCGCACAAACGCTCTAGCATGTACATTGTGGAATTCCAGCTGGTAGGGACCTCCATTTTCAGCTGGTGATGGGGCAGGTTGTACTCTCTTGTATGGAATATAGAATGTTATGTACAATGTAGAAGCGACTAAAATAGGCACAGATTTTGTGGGCAATAGTAAGAATCTCTTGGAGGGTTTCAGTTTCTGCCAGGAATCTGGTCACAACTAAATTCAGCACATGGGGAAAGAAGGGCACATGCACCATACCACTTATTGTCAAAGCATGTTGAAGCTGTTATCAGCAGACACAAAACCAGCTTTTAAGGTGAGGGGTACAAGCCAATCCTCTATCACCTACTCTAGCTTACTTAAAAAAAAATCTTCAGCTTTGTGGGACTGTGTCTCAAAACTCTGCATGCACAAGGTGGCATGATGATGGTATGGGCTATCCTGCTGCTGCTGCCTTTTAATCACACTGCCAAAACCAGAAGCACAATTACTGACTTTCACCTGATGCTGTAAGCTAGTGTTGTCCACTGTTTGTGCCCACATATCTGTTGTCAGGTGGATTTTCTTGTCATATACACTTTTCAGTCCTTTTCCCACTACACTAACCACCTGCTTGTACAATTCAGGCACAGCCATCCTGGAAAATTAACTGTGGCTTGGGATATTCCAGTGTGGAGCTACACATGACATCAGTTCTCTGAAACCTCTGTTTTCTACAAAACAATACAGCAGCATGTCCATTGCCAACATCTTGGCACACTTGCAATTCCACATGCAATCTTTGGGATTGTTTTTGAGTTCCCAGGAACTCAGCCAGTGTGGGATGGCAGGACATGGCAGAAGACGCCTGAAACTTTATTGCTTTAACAACATGACTAAAGGAGGTGGTGGAGGTAGAGGCAGCATGTGTGGGCAGTGAGTCATCATACTCCTATGCAGTAGGAGTCATAGGAGTTATTTGGAGTGAACTAACTGTTAGCACTGACAGTAAAACACACTGACACATAAATAGCTTCACTAATTCTTTTTCTGCCCTAGAGCCCTGGCAACCTTTTAAAGTGCTTCTGCTGCTGCTAGTTGTGGCACCTTTGGCCTGCTAATAGTGTGTCTTCCAGTTAGAACTGTGGTTGTGATTCAGGTGGTATCTCCTAGAGGAGGTGCCTAGGTGTGATCCTGCTTTCCCCCTGCTCACATGCTTTTTGAACAGACAACAGATAGCAACATGCTTAGCTTGAGGATCCTGATTGAAGTATTTCCATACTGTGGACTTCATGGCCTGAGTGGGGGTTCCTGAGGTGCTACTACTGGGGCTAGATGTTGATGCAATTCTACTGCATGTCAAAGGTGCATGTCATATCTAACATTGTGGATGTTAATAATCTGTCTTGCTGTTGCTGCTGATGGTTACTCAAAACAGGTGAGTGTGGCTGAGTGGGACTTGAACTTTTGAAGAGGAGACAATGATGAATGATAGGGTATCTGTGCATGTCCAGGCTCAGACTTTCCAATGGCTTTCTCAAACAGTTCATAGACAGGCACAGTGCTCCTTTTCAGTGGTAGAAGATTCAGCCTTTGACTTTCTGCTAACCTTATAGCCCTGTCATAATACTCACGCTCAACTTCATCTGTATGTGAACAAGAGAAGGATGCTGGAGGGATATATTCTAGATCTGCATCATCAGTCATCATTAGGTCATCCTCAGCAGCATCAGTATCACCTGACAATTCTTACTCACTACCCTTATACTCCTCTAAGCTTTTAGAGGTCTCAAACAATTTTTTTATTTTTACTGTAACAAAGTTTGCTACTACTTTGAGGAGAGGGGTTTTGGTGCTTGTTTGTCTCACTATCTGATGTAGCAGGTGGTTCAGCTGCTACACCTTCCTCTATTATGCTATTGCCAGCATCTTCAACATTTGAATGTGACTTGTCGTATTAAGTATTCTTCTTATATGATTCTTTATTTGTACTGGCACTGGTGTTGCTGGATGTTTTGCTGAGACCTTGACAAACTACATCCTCCCTAGGAGTAGAGGGATCATCATCACTGACTGCACACATTGCAGTTTTTGAACTACTGTTGGGCATTACTCAACTACTCTGTGTGTTTTTACTCTACAGCACACAACACAACTGATGGAGTACGATGTCTTGCCTTAGCCCAGTCAGCTGTCTGTCACCTAATATATTTAGTTCTTTGTTATTTCTATATTCTTTTTTTATTCATTTTTAATATTCTTTTGTCCACCCTTATAACCGTCTGAACAAAAAATGTATAACTAAAAAACAAAATCAACAACTTATTTCCCCAGACTTTGCCACCCAGTACAGAGACAATAACAGCAAGATCATCAAGCTGCCTGTGTCTTGCCAGTCAGTGACATGGAATTTTGGATTATTTGGGGTCAACCTCCTTCCACTCTTCTTCTCCCCAGAGTGCCCCACTGACTCTCCTAATACAGAAAACAAATGTCCTACCTAAAAGACTCCCTAAATAAAAACTTCAATTCTCCTATCTTCTCTAGCTCAAACAACGTGCTGCTCTCTCCTCTCACAAACACAGAAAGGCATGCTGTGAGAGCTGACACTTTTATAAGGCTGTAGAAAACTAGAGAAATGTTTTGCATAGGTGGAGAATTTTCAATACACAATGAGCTAGGTGAAAAAAGTGGGGAAAAAGTGGAAAAACACTTTTCACAGGAAATTTTTCACCAGCTGGAAAGTGCCATTTTATGCCGATTTTCAGTTGGAGGTGAAAATTTTAGCCCATCCCTAATCAGTAGCATTAACTATTTGTCATCTTACCTGTGCACCATAGCAATGATAATACCAAATCAAATGGAAAACTAGCTTTTTGGGCTGAGGCCTTTGATCCTTTAGTGGTTGCCACCAAAGCAAGAGTAGTGCCTCTGAAATGGTTAAAGCCTACCATGCTGAACTGCCACTGTCTTCTACTGCTGCCCCCCTCCACATCAAGCTATTGGGACCATAAAGCTTGTATCTGGCCATCCATCACCTTGGTGTCCCAGGAGGTGTTTTCATGCCAGTGAAACTGCATCCAAAATGAGGGTTTTCTCAGTGATTGGTAGCATCCTTAACCCTCTGTTCTCACAGCTCTACCTGAAACTGGTGGGCAGATGGCCTTTTTAAAGGTCAGTTTGCCCAATCCTGATAACTAGAACTGAATCTTCCAGACGATTTGAGGTGATTTACCCACCTACTTAATTATCAATCATAATGACAGACATTTCTAGCCCACACACCATGCTTCTGTATATGTTTGTCCATTGGTCTAATACTGCTGCTGGTCCTGAAATGCAAACTCTTGTCTACATTGTTCTTATAACAAAGTTAAAGATGCTGTTACTTCCTTACTCTCAGATCAGTGCATGTTTTTTTTTTTGTTTTTTTGTTGGGGAGTGGCTTTGCCCAAGTTTATGCTCCTTAATCATGTTCATTGTGAACAAACAATAAAATAAAAATGCAGCCCTGGATTTATATTTATCTTTTATTATTTGTTGTATCCTTATGAAAACTCAGATGGAATGGGGCTGAAAATGTGTGATTCTGGGAAGTTTTAAAAAAACTTGAATTTGAATGAGTGTGCGTAAGGAGCCTTTTTTCCATTTGTACTTGTTTGGATGAAAGATTATATACATTAGTAGGTTCTGACAGTTTATATGTTCTTCATCATTATAAAATGTATGATACAAATGGTTAATTGGTTAATGCTATCCAAATCAAACACCATTTCCATCTGCATTAAGTAAAGTTTGAGTTTGATATCTCCTCTGTTAGAGATTTGTGTCGCTTTTGTATTATAGTAGGTTTGTGTTCAGGATGAGATTGCTGGAAATTCTATCCCATAGTTTGGTTTTTACAAAAGGATAAATACATAACCCTTAAAATACAGGATGCTAATAACAACATTCTTTTGAAGTCCTACAGAATAACATTTTATTAAGAAATGGTGCATTGTCTCCTTACTTTACAGCAAATGGAGTGTATAAAATCATAGCCTGCTATCCAAAAACTTTTAATGAGAAATCTTTTCCCCCTAGTGTACGCAGTGTGTAAAATATTTAATACTTTTAAAGGAGCAGTACTTTTTAGGAAAACCTATGTTATAGAGATTTCCCTTATTAGTAAATCAATGGTACTCCCAATGCTTTGTTGTTTTATTCAAACTATATAACCGTTCAAATAATCAGAAAGTGAATTTATTGTGTATTTACTTCCTGCAAGTTCTAACTAAAAGGAAGTGACTCTGCAGTTTCTATCACATTCTGTGGAGAACTGTATGTCATTGACTGTCCTCTCCATTAGAATGTAACAGAAAAACTAATTGGAATTTGACACACTAGAGGGCACTGCTAATGTAAAAAACGTGTTTAAACAGTAATGGCTATGGAAATATGCATCTCTTGGCAGTGGAAAATCCCTACCAAATATATTTCATAAAAAATGTTTACTGCTTCTTTAAATATAACAACTTAATGAGAGGGTGATGGGGAATGGAATGTTTTGTCAGTTGGAAGAAACTTTAAACTAGGGACTAAACAAGACAAAGTTGGGTAGTCTGTATAGAAAAAAGCATTGTTTTAATCTGGATCAAGGGGTGTATGGGGATAGTTTATCTAATAGAGGATTTCAATGTTACAACAGGATATATTTTTCCTTTTAGGCAATACATATATTCAGAGTGGCAGTAGCAAATACCATGTTTGCAAATGTTAGAGAACAGACTTATTAAAATAGGGTAATTAGAATAGGTTTCAGCAAATAAGCAGTATGGTTTAATAGCTAGGAATTTAGTGAAAGCCATTTCGATGGTGCACCTGAATGGGCAGTCAGTCTAAAGGGATAATTATGTTTTGAACGTTTAGAGTAAACAGAACAGGATGGATGGATGTCTGTATGTAAAACATTAAAAGGGATAGTAACCCTTTATTTTGTTTTCACATTCTGCAAGTACACAACAGGTAACGATCAAAATGCCTATACGTCTATATATTTTAGGCTACAAATTTTTTGTTTTTGTTTACACATATGTCCCTGACAATAAGCACTCTCAATTATTTATGCAATTACACTTGGATATTTTAACTATTCTTTTGATTTTTTTTTTTCTTTTATAATCGATTTGCTATTAATTTTTCTACTACACCCCTCCCATGGCAGTACAACCTAGGGAATAATGTGCCACCCACAAAAGGGTAGAAGCAAATTCTCAAGCATGGCTTTTTGTAAGGCCTCTTTACTTCCTGCTTGCAATAGTTTGCCACCTAGGAAAGGCAGAAGTGGGTTTGCCTGTAGTTCTTTCTTTCATGTTAACTTGTGCCCTCCTGATCCTGAAGTAATGCATATATTATCTGGCCTTCCAGTTTCCTAGAACAGGGTCATGTAATGATAATACAAACTCAAAGGATTGGAAGAGAAACGAATGTTGTATACATCCAGGGTTGCTGTATCTAGAAATCAAATATCTAGGGTAAGACCCTTTAATCTCAACAAGCACTCTACATGTGAAGCGATTAAACACAAACCATGCTACAGTGATCTGCATTCTGCACTTCTTTTGATGTTAACTTTTTCTGGTGAGAGTTTTTTAATTACTGAAGCTCTGTGTGTTGTGCTTTTATTCAGTTGAATGCTGTGTATTGTGCTCTATCCAGTTGAACCTTCAAGGAGCAGTACATTTTTTATGATAACATATATATATTGTAGGGATTTTACTACTGAGTAAAATTAAGGGTACTCCCACTGTTAAGAGATTCATATTTCCAGAGTTATTACAGTTTAAACCCATGTTTTTTTACATCACCAGTGCCCTCTAGTGGTCAAATTCTAATTAGTTTTTCCTGATACATTCTAATGGAAAGGAAAGTCAAGAAAGTCGGTGATATACAGTTCTCCATAGAATGTGATAGAAACTGCCTGTAACTTCCTGTCAGAACTACCAGGAAGTAAACACAGTAAATTAACTTCCTGATTATTTGAATGGTTATAAATTTTGAATAGAACATCTGACAGCAGTGGGAGTACCTTTGCTTTATTCAGCAGGAAAAGAACTATAAAACGTGTTTTCATAAAAAAAAGGTTTACTGCTCCTTTAATGTATAACTTTAAAGTTCTTTGCAGCCTTTTTGTGTCATGCATGCGTGTTATATTCAGCTGAGTTCCATGTCCTTATTCTCTGAGAGCTCTGATTGCCCTGAGCGCTGTATATCTGCTACAGCCTTTTCATTTCACTGTTTTAAACGCTAAGCTGACTGTATTGTCCTTTGAAGCTCTGACATGCACCTCTTTATTTGTTTTAATTATTTTTAAGGCATTACCCTCTGAGGGCATTTTTGCTCTCTGGGGGCCTTGTGCAGTCTCTGAGATGCTTGGTATTACATTTGCTTGCTTTTGGACAGCACTTATGGTCTCCTAGTTTGCTTTTGGAGAGCTCTCTATAATTTATTAGTATTTCCCCTGTAGTAGGAGATCCCCCCCCCATATAGTTTCTGCTTGGGAAATCTGCCTGTAGGTTGTATAGGTAATGGAGGGTCATAGAATAACTTGAATTATGCTTGATGATGACTGAATTCTGTTATGCAAGGACAAACTATCCTGATGTGTTTACTTTTTTCTTGCTAGGTAATAGAACTGTGGTGTAAAGGAGGTCATTGGGCCTTCTTACAGTTGCTGCTTGTTCATTATTGACTTGAAAAATGGGCCTTCTATTTGGCACTATGTCTATAGGTTGTATTGGCATGCTGAGACTAAAAAGAAATTACCAGTAATCAGTAACTGTAATTCATTTTTCATTCTAGGCACCCTATATATTATTATTTTTTGTATTTTATTTATTTATTTTTTTTACATTCTTCACAAAATTATTTGTTATGATGTTATATATTGTATTGCTGCTTCTTTTATTGCTACCCAACCACCACAATTTTCCCTCTATTTTGTCACTTTTAGAAACTGCACTCCTAATTTTATTTTGTTTTTAATGATGCATATTCACTGATCTAATTGTTTACAGTGTACTGTACAGTTAAGTAAGACATTTAAATTATAAAGGCAATATTCATTTAATACACCATTTTTAGGTAACTGATTATGCAATAGCACGGAGGATAGTTGATTTACATGCAAGAAATGAGGAATCAATAGAAAGAATGTATTCAGTTGAAGATATTCAGAGGTATTTGTTATTTGCTCGTCAGTTCCAACCAAAAGTGAGTATTTTTCTACTTTTAAACTTTCTTGCTCATACTTCTCTCTCTGATATGATATATTTTTCTCTGTTTATACACTTTCCTTCATGTTACTTTACTGATGTGTCAAAATCAAAGTGCATTAAAAATACAAAACTCTTGTTTGATATTTATTTCATAATTGCATTTTTAATGACAAAAGCATGCAAAATGGAAAAACAAAAGCAGAATGGCAACACTCTACTGAAATATAAGATCATTGTGTAAAGAACAGCCTATTAAAATATATGCAAACATTGGCATTCTATAAGGCTTCACAAGTTACTTTTGGCTTGGCTCTTAGGCACTTCCAATTTTTTACATGTTCATTTCTAAGTTTGATAAACAGCATAAGAGTCTGTGGTAAATACAGAAAGATTTTCAAGAGTTACTCTTTTGCACATAAATGATCAGCACTGATTTTCAGACATCACATTTTCTTCACGCTATAGAAAGATCTTTTGTCAGCTTCTGTCATTTTTCAGAGAACAAGATCACCTTAACCTCAAAGTATCATTGTGTACTCAATTGTCCTTTAAAGCTGTCCTACATAAATACTTGCTTTTATCTTATGATGTACTTCTCAGATGATGTATCCATTTAAAATGTGACCCTTTGAGACAGAGTTGTGAGAAATGAATGCATTGTTGAATCCCTTTAGCACTTAAATTGGGTTAGCAAAAAAAAAGTCCTATCAAGTTCAACCTTTGCCTCCATGTCTTTTGTGTGTTTGTCAGTGTATGTGTATATCCACTAAGTGTAATAGTTATTACATTTTAAGGTGTATGTTATTGAAACTTTGAATCTAATTTAGTTACGAATACAGATAGTTATTTTAGAATTCAGCCAGGATCACCACATGTTTTAGGAATTCAACTGGTATTATCTGTATATATCAAGTGCTTAGCAGACTGTATAGAAGAGATATCTCAATAATATACCAAATGACTCTCTTGTCTCTAATGAGATGTGATAACCATATACTTTAATTTAAAAATATAGTTAAAATTACAACAATCCAATCACAACCTTGCCCAGTCTATATCCCTATAAGGGAGTGATCGCTATACAGGTCAGAAAAAGGGCTCAAGCAGCAAAGTGCCTCAGAAGCCTGTAAGCCCCACCTGACATAAACCATCTATTGATCCCAACCAATCCTCCAGAGCCAGAAACCCCAGCAGGCTCAGATGGAAGAAATCTCAAGAAGGCACCCCTGTGGTAGTACAAGCCATTAGCGTACCTGCAGCCAGATCCCAAAATGAATCCTTCAGAGCAGGGCTCAAAATTTCCACTCGTCAATGACGAGTGAAAATTTAGCCCTGGCGAGTAGAAATTCAGCCCTGGTGGCTATGTTATGGCTTGCCTTGGCGAGTAAGTTTTCAGGTCTGGCTAGTAGCAAAGGACTTCAAATTTTAAGCCCTGCTTCAGAGAACACCCCTTATTTCAGAAACCAACACCCCTCAATACTTCAATATCCTAAAACAGGCCCTTGATCCACATCCATCCCAGACTAGCTGGATGCAGATCAAAACCTGACAAATATGAATTGGAAGCTGACACCCAAACTGATCTCCGGCTCCGTTACCAATATGTGTTGCTTACGAATTATTCACTATTGATAAGTATTGTTCACTAACCACCTTCCAGTAACTTATGTAGTGGACATGGACCACATGACAAACCTCACCTGATTTCATGGGGGATGTTTAACCCTCTGAGTGCCAGCCATGCGTGGGGTATGGGTTTTATATGTGAACCTGCACAGCTATTCCTGTTATCGGCACTGGACTCGGTTGGTCCCCCTTACTCGGGAGCTATTTTTAAAGAATTGTAAAGCAGGCCTCCTTCTGGGAGCATCAGGAACATTCTTCTCCATCTCTCCCCTCACCAAAATCATGGGTGAGGTAATATTTTTTCCTTGGGGCAGGCACAGAGCTCTCATCAGTGACTGAACTCAGGGGGACACACCTTTGCACATCTGCCCTCTAAGCACATGTAACCTAAACAACCTATCATTTGTTAAGCAGGTAAAAGCCAAACCGCAAAAATGAAACACAGCCACTGTCAATGTGTCCCTTGTCCCTCCCCAAGGGCACAAATAATGGGGGAGAAAACCCAGAGGAAGATGAGAGAAACCCAACCTGGAAGTTTAAGGATGAGCATTTTCGCAACTGTGACATCATTGTTTTCTGTGTTAGGGTCTGGTTGTGTGCAAAAATGTACCCACAGGGTCCTCCACCTCCTCCTCTGACATGCCACCTTTGCCTCTATAGATGTGAATTTCTGGAAGTTCATGTCCATCCATTGCACACTATGTGGTGCACTTGACTACACATGGCAATGTGGGGGCGAGCATTTGAATGCAGGGGTATGAGGGGGCATCTGCAGACATTCCATCCAGCTGAATATGCTAATCTGGTGATGGGGAGAATTCATTTTTTTTTTTTGTTTGTTTGTTTGTTTTTTGTCTGCACGTGTATTTAGTGGAATGGACAAAGGTCATATTGATAGCAGTACTTGATTTCTTGGATTGTTTTAAATTGCTGACCTAGGTGTCAAGTTGTTTTGTTGCAGTTGTGCCCATTTAATACAATAGCAGATGTGTCAATTGTTGTGATCATTCTGTTCTTTCCCTATTTCACAATATTTCCTTGTGTGCACTGTGCACATTGCTGTTGCAAGCATGGCACAGTTTTGCTGCTGTCAGGGGGAAAAAATTAAATTACAACACCCATAATTTTAGATGAGGTGTAGGAGTAGAGGTATATTTCACCAACTTCTTCTCTCTAGACATACCTTGAAAAAGCAGCACTAGGGGTTCGTGTAAAGTGAAAGCATGATCTTATCATTGCCTGTTTCATATCAGTGCTGATGACCCTAGTCCCATGCAGCAGCTTAATCCTGCAAGTACTATAGCAGTAGCAAATGACAGAATGTCACAAGTGGTGGATGCCACTGGGTGGCATAATGTTTCTGGTGGTGGCTTACCACCACCATTTAGCACTGCTGGCACTAGGCCAGTAAAGCATCCATCTTTTGTAAGGACAAATTTTGTTCCAGGACTTGTTTGAAGGCCGCAATCCATATTTTTCTTTGTGTTTGTTTGTTTTTTGTTTTTTTTTTTTGTTTTTTTTTTTTCAAAACTAGACTTGCTGTAGTATGTTGAATGTTTAACTTTATGCAAGTCTGCTGCTATGCTAACCATATTTATAAAGAGAGAGAAAAAGAAACAAAATAAAAATGTTACACCTAAGTTAACATATGTGTATGGTAGTGGTGGTGTGATTAATGTTTATGTATCATGATTCATAGGATTGAATGCTAGACAGGTGATTTGCATATTCATCTTTAACCCCTTAATGACTGCCTGATACTGCTCGAGGGCTACCATTTAGGATCACCAACTAACTGTTTTCACGTCAGCATTTGTCAGTGCTGGCCAATGGCCGTACATACTGTTTTGTTTGCTAATAATCAATGAGGTGGTCATGGTCATCTTTTCTGCATAAAACATAGCTGTCTTGCAATTATTCTATAGCCATTTCACATGCAGAGGACACCATTCCTAGGAGCTACACTGTGTTCTTGTGTATTTTACCAACCATTTGATCAAGTACAATATTAATATGCAACCATCAATAGTAGTTTGACACCCCAAGACACTTGACTTGCTTTCTAAGATAATATCGACGTGTTCAAAAATTTTAGGTTGTTCTTGTTGATGTTTCTAATGCTGCGGTTAATAACCCCTTTTTGTTTTGTTTTTTGCCCTAACTTTCTCACTCTCGTCCTCAACAATGCAATTCTCCTCTTGACCTATAAGCATATCTTTAAATTCATTGACAGAATCCCATTCTACAGAGATGCTGCTGATTATCACACTTTGACATAAACTGATCAAGCTTTGTAAGGAATACAGACATTATATGTTAAGTGGGGTACAGCAAAGTAGCAAGAATGTATTCCTCATTGCTTCCAATGAATACTCTTTGAGGATGCTTCTCAAAGCATGCTAACATCCTTTACTAGCTGGTGCTTGTCTGTGTTGACATTGTAAGATTTGTTGACCATGCTCTTCCATTTTTTCTGCAGCAAAAATATCAGTGGAAGAATCTGGCTAATTCCTGCCCATACACAACTAACCTACAAGGTGGACTACTCAATGGTTTCTGCAACTCATAGGTCACACATTAGTAGTTATTGCCCAGGTGACAGTTGCTCTCTCCAAAGCCTTACATTTTGGCATTGTATTCTTGCTAATGGCTTTATTCTACTCTTACAAATGTATTATCATGCACAGTGGAGAATTCCTTCTGGTATGGACCTCCCATTTACAGCTAGTGATGTCTGAGGCAAGATGTTACTCTGTTTTGTCAGTTAATGCATTACGAGCACTGTAGGGGCAGCAAAAATGGGCACAGATTTTGGGGTTGATATTAATCATCTGAGGGTTTCAGATTCTGAGAGGAATTTAGTTACAACAATATTTAGGACATTAGCAAAGCAAGATACATACACCATATCACCTATTCTAACAGCAGCTGTTATGTTAGAACCATTAACAAGAGACACAAAATCTGCTTTTAATGAGTACAAACAATTTCTCCATCACCTGCTAGTTTATTTAAAACTTTGGCTTTGTGGGATTGTTTCTCAGTACTCTGCATGCACAAGGTGGCATACAGATGGTATGGGCTATCCTGCTGCTTTTTTAATAAAAACAAATTTGTTTCTACCCCATAAATGTATAACCATACATTTATCTGTCACTTTTCCACCCATTCACTCAGTTTACCCAAATATTTCTGCATTGATAAAACATCCCTCTCAGCAAAAATTGAGACATTACTCTCAGAACCCACTTCTAGATTATTAATTAAACAAATGAAAAATAACTGGGCCCAGGACTGAACCATGTGGCATTCCACTTACAGCTTTAGACCAATTTGAAAAGGTTCCATTTACAACAACTCTGTCATTTAACCGGTTCTCTATCCATGCACAGATACCAACTCCCAAACAGAAGCCCTTTTATTTATGAAGTAACCTATTGTGAGGCGCAGTATCAAAAGCTTTTGCAAAATCCAAGTATACTAGATCAACAGTAATACCCTTGACCAAATGAATATTTACCCTTTCATGACATGCAAGTAAATTAGTTTGACAGTAACTATTCTTCATAAAACCCTCTTGGCTCCTAGTAAAATTATTTCTGTTATCCTATAGTCATGAATACTGTCAATGGTTAGAGGGCTGGAGGAGACTTTACATTAGAAGGGAGAGGAGGGTTCTGCAACACAGGGTGTGGAAGGCAGTATAATTGAGGAAATGGGATTAGAGAAGGGCCATAATAGGGGTGGAGAGGGGGAATGGGCTAGATCATCTAATAGGGAGTTGCCATTGTTACAGCCTGATAAAAGGCAGATACTTTTGATGAAAGAAACCTTTCAGAATGGTAAAATGATAAAATGTATGCATGCATATGCTCGTAGTCTGGTTGGTAAGATGGAAATGATTGCAACACATTAGTAGTATGATCTGATTGCATAACCTTACATTGTGTCTGAAACCTGGTTAGATGATACATATGACTTAGCAGTCAATCTAGAGGGTTGTTCATTTTTTAGGAGGGATAGGGTTAATAAAAGGGGAGGAGGGATACGTCTATATGTAAAGCATGTCTTAAAACCTTGTTTAAGGGAAGACTATAAATGAAGGGTGCAATGAAAAGGTAGAGGCCTTGTGGGTTGAAATACACTGTGGGCACACATAATAAAAAAAAAAAAAAAGTTAGTAGGGATTTGCTACAAGCCACCTAATATTGGGGAGTTGGAGGAAGCCCAACTTTAACTGCAAATGGAAAAGGCTTCTAGGTCAGCAGAGGTAATTATAATGGGAGATTTCAACTATCCTGAAATTGACTGGGGCAATATGACTTCCAGCACAACAAAGGGAAATAATTTTTTAAGTATGAAAAATGATAATTTTATGTCCCAACTAGCAGAGGAGTCAACTAGAAAAAAGGCTATGCTTGACCTAGTGCTCTTAAACAATTCCGACATGATAAACAATGTACAAGTAAGTGAACATTTGGGTAGCAGTGAGCACAATATGGAATCTTTGACATTTGTTATGAGAAACCCAATAGCAAGGGTTTTACTAAAACATTCTATTTTAAAAAGGCTAATTTTATAAATCTAAAAGAAGTATTAAAGGATATTCAGTGGGATGTAATTTTCAAAGATAAAAATGCACAAGAATCCTGGAAAGTATTTAAAATGCTCTTAGACAAATATACACCTCAATATATTCCATTGAGGAATAAGCACGAGGAGCAAAGGGACACCAATGTGGCTAAATAAAAAGGTTTTTAGGGAATGAGAAATAAAAAAAACAGGCTTTTAAAGTGTTTAAGTTAAACAGGTCAGGTTTGTCATTCAAAAAAATAAAAAGAATGTAATAACATCTGCAATTAAGCTAACTAAAATTGAAAATGAGAGAGACATTGCTAATGAGAGCAAGAAAAACCCACAAAAACAATTCTACAAATATATTAATGACAAAAAGTTAAGGTTGATATTGGTCCTCTTATGACTGAGACAGGTGAATTGATTAGTGAGGATAAGTCTATGGCTGACACCCTAAATATGTTCTTTGCAGCTTGCTTTGTATATACTGAAGCAATGACGGGCTATGGGCAAACAGACAAAATAATAGAATTTCCTCCATTATTTACATGGCTTACTGAGGACAAGGTCCAAAAGAGACTAGAGAGGGTTATGGTGAATAAAGCACCTGGAACAGACTGTATACACCCAAGGCTACGTAAAGGACTTAGTTCAGTAATGGCAAGACCATTATACTTAATATTTATTGATTCACTTTCATCAAGCATAGTGCCTTGTGACTGGAGAAAAGCTGATGTAGCTCCATTGTTTAAAAAGGGAACAAGATCCAATCCAGGAAATTATAGACCTGTGAGCTTGACTTCCATAGTGGGTAAGATACTAGAAGGGTTAATAACCAATACTATTCAGAACTATGTGAAGACAAACAATATTATTAGTAGGAATCAGAATGGTTTCATGAAGAATAGATCATGTCAGACTAACTTATATTTTATGAAAGTAGTAATTTGGACAGGGGAATTGCTGTACATGTAGTATATTTGGATTTTGCAAAAGTCTTTGATACAGTGCCTCACAACAGGTTATTGCATACATTAAAATACTTCAGTTTGGGAGATGCATGAACTGAGAACTGTTTAAATGATAGAAGGCAGAGAGTTTTTGTAAATGGAACCTTTTTAAATTGGTCCAAAGTTGTAAGTGGGGGTGCCACAGGATTCAGTCCTGGGCCCAATACTTTTTTAATTTGTTTATTAATGATCTAGAAGTGGGAATTGAATCTGAATTGCATCTCAATCTTTGATGATGACACTCAGCTATGTAAGGAAATACATACAGAGCTGGATGTTTTTTATCTGCAGAAGGATTACTGTTACAAACTGAATGTAATAGTCCTAGGGGAAAATGTTTGTGTGTGGATTAGAAATTGGCTGAAAGATAGAATGCAAAGAGTGGTAGTAAATGGCAAGTTCTCCAGTTGGATAAAAGTGATAAGTGGAGTACCTCAGGGATCTGTCCTGGGTCCTTTTCTTTTTAATTTGTTTATTAATGACCTCCCATAGGGCATAGGGAGCCATGTATCAGTGTTTGCCGATGACACAAAATTAAGTAGGGTAATAAAGTCTGAACTGGAGGTGTCTTCATTACAAGAGGATTTGGACAAATTGAGTAACTGGGCAGGCAAATGGCAAATGAGATTCAATATAGACAAGTGTAAAGTTATGCATTTTGGGTATAATAATAAAAATGCAACATATAGTTTAAATGGTGTTTCTCTGGGGAAATCTACAAATGAAAAAGATTTGAGAGTAATGGTAGACAATAGACTTGGCCTTTGCAGCTGCCAGCTGGCACTGCGTGCTACTGCTAATAAGATATTGGCATGTATTAAAAGGGGTATTGACTCAAGGGAGGAAGATATTATTATGCCTCTTTACAGGTCCATGGTAAGACCCCACCTAGAATATGCTGTTCAATTCTGGGCGCCCTTTCTGAAAAAGGACATTATGGAACTAGCGAGAGTGCAGAGGAGGGCTACAAAACTAGTAAGGGGAATGGAAAGTTTTAGTTATAAGGAAAGGCTAGAAAAGTTAAACTTGTATACACTAGAGAAACGGCGTCTTAGAGTGGATATGATAACACTATATAAATATGTTCAGGGCCCATACAAAGGGCTCTCCAAAGACCTGTTCATTAACAGAACAGTACATCGGACAAGGGGCCACCCGCTTAGACTTGAGGAAAGGAGATTTAATCTACAACAGCGGAAGGGTTTCTTTACTGTAAGGACAATAAAGGTATGGAATTCACTGCCTGAGGAGGTGGTGCTATCGAATACATTAGACGCCTTTAAAAAGGGCCTGGATACTTATTTAAAAGAACATAACATAGAGGGCTATGTACGTTAGTATTAGGATTAATATTTTACTTAGGGCTTGTTGATCCAGGGAGAAATCTGATTGCCATTTGGAATCAGGAGGGAATTCTCCCCCCCACCACCCCATTCGGAGCAGAATTGGAAATTGCTGTATTGTTGTGTTTTTTTGCCTTCTTTTGGATCAACGATGGTAAACAGGAATAGGAAAAGGGTTAAACTAGATGGACGCAAGTCTTTTTTCAACCTAAATTACTATGTTACTATGATTTAGATAAAGTGAATGGGCAGAAAAGTGGCAGACGACATTTAATGTAGATAAATGTAAGGTTATGCATTCGGGCTGTAGAAATAAACATGCTACATAAACTCTAAATTGGAAACAACTTGGGGAATCCTCATTAGAGAAAGACTTAGTGCTGATGATAGACTTCACAGCAGTGTGCAGAGTCACTCATCTGCTGCAACAGCAAATAGGGTACTAGCCTGCATAAAAAAGGTGTATATGCAAGGGATGCTAATATTATCCTACCTCTATATAAATCCTTGGTTAGGCCTCATCTAGAATATGGAGTACAATTTTGGGTGCCAGTTCTTAAAAAAGACATTGTTGAACTGGAAAAGGTGCAGAGATGTGCAACAAAACTGATAAAGGGATTAGAGGATCTGAGTTATAAAGAGAGACTAGCCAAACTGGGTTTGTTTACGTTAGAGAAGACATCTAAAGAGTAATATGATTACCATTTACAAATACATTCAAGACCAATACAAAGAACTTGTCAATGAAATATTTACACAAAGAGCTGAGCTTAAGAACAAAAGGTCATCCATTAAGACTAGAGGAAAGGTGCTTTCGACTAAAACAAAGGCAGGTATTTTTTACAGTAAGGGTAGTAAAGCTATAAAATTCTTTGCCTCGGCATGTTGTAGTTGCAGATAATGCAACTGCTTTTAAAAAAGCAATGGATGCCTATCTATCACAGAACAATATTGAAAATTATGACAGATGGCTTCAAAGCAGATAGGATGTTGATCCAGGGAAATATCTGACTGCCATTTGCCATTGTTTCTTCTCGTGCTATGTACAGAAGAAAATGTGTTTTGTAGTGTCCCCCCCATGTCTAACTGTAACCTATCTATCTACCTGCTCTTTCTTTGTGGAATCTACACTCCTAGAACATTCTATGACCTCTTCTTTCTACTCGGTAATCAGAAAACCACTGAAGATTGTCTATCTCCCTTGGTGTTGCAATTTGTTCTCCATTTCCCTCATCATAGCTTTCAAAAGGCTACTTGCTCACTTCTGCCACTGAGGTTTGCACCCTTTGAGTGCCTTGACAGTCCAGGTAGGGTTGTGCATATTCCACTCTGCAGTAGCCTTGGGCTCAAGAGCCAGCGTTGCGTTGTTACCATCCTCAGTGTGAGGGGACACTGGTTGCCTACATTATATATACACTGTATTACGACCCACCCCTAGTGTTCTAGGGCTTGCTTATGAGAGTTGTCTCGGTCTATCGGCATCCAGTGCCAGGGTCAGTGTTGCCTCGCTCCTTTGGGTTCTGTGCCTCCCAGGTGTCTGGGTTGTGCCAGTAGTGTTGCTTCTCTCCTTTGGGTTCTGTGCCTCCTAGGCGTCTGTGTTGTGCCAGTCATCTCCTCCTGGACCATCTGTCACCAAGGTCCTGTGGTCAGTTCTCTGTTTATGTTCTGTTTGTGTGGGCCCAAAGGCCTAACTACGTGTGTGGTCTTTATCGCAATAAAGTAATTTATCCTTACCGATCTGGTCTAAGTGTTCATCAAAAAACTGTGACAGTGTGGCCTAGTTCATTCTCCCATGCTAGAGCATATCTAGGCTTTACTTTCTGATCCACACTCTCTAGGATCTTTGAATTTTACCACAAAAACCATGGCTCTTTTGAGTGTGTACCTGGTAAATGTTCAAAAGCAATAAGTGGGCAAGTGAGGCAAGGTTGAGACATTGGTTGAGTTAAGTGTGTGAGAGGTAGATATCTCCAAATCTCACTAGAGGGAAGACCTAACAGAGCTGAATAGTAGGGTTGAGTGAAAGGTCCCGTCATGATCCTGTGAAAAAAAATCAGTGACCAATCACATTCTTGTCTGCTTTAATAACGGAGATTAAAATCTTCACATTCTTCAACCATTGACAAAAACACTTTTTCAATGGCTAAAAAGTTATTACCACTTTTCAATTTTTCACTATAAAAACGTGCAATTTTCCAGGAAGTGGAACACAATAGAAGCAGCTACAGAGTGAGAGAATGGTGCTGTGCTGCTGTTCTGTGATATTTGAGGCAGGAGAGGCTCACAGTGACTTCTATCACTATGAGCAAGTTTAAAAATAATAAAAGGAGGAACTGGAAAGACCTTTAAGCATCCACTGAGTGAGATGGAGGAGGAATTGACCGCTACAGACCCAATACTGGCCAGTCCCCCTACATCTCCCTTAGGGATTAGGTGTTGGCAAAATCTCTCACCATGTTCCCTTGAGTAATTCCTTGGTAACCACATCTGCTTTTTCACTGGAAAATCCATTTAAAACTAGCAATTAAAAATTTAGCATTTTTCACCCATTGGCCAACATTTTTCGCCATTTTTTCAATGGCTAGAACATTTTCACCCATTGATTTAAGTGGTTTTTACTATTTTGCTATAAAAACGTGACTTATTTGCAGAAGTCAAACACAGTAGATGCAGCTACAAAGCGAGGTAGATGTGCTGTGCTATTCTGCTGTGATCGTTTTGAAATATTGAGGCAGCAGCGGCTCATAATGTCTGCTATCACTATGAGCAGGTTTAAAAATATTAAAAGGAGGAACTGGAAGGACCCTTATTTGTCCCCTGAGTCAGAGGAGGAGGACGTGAGCTCTACTGAACCAATGCTGTCCAGTCCCCCTAAACCACACCAAGGGACCTTGGGGAATTTAATGGGAAGGGAGGGAGAAAAAGGAATGGGAAGGGAGGGAGGAAAGGGATTGGAAAGGAGAAAAGGGTATTACTAGTGAGAGCAGGTCAACTGCCTGTGCCTGCTTCTAGATGTGATTCCCCTGCTGCTACCAATACTGTGCCTGCTGTCAAATGTGCTGCCCCTGTTGCCAATGCCACAAAGTGCCTACTGCCAGTGTTGAAGCTACTGCCACCAGTGCTGAAGCTGCTAGTGTGTCTTGTAATACTCAGGAGGGGGGAATGAAAATATGATGCCATGTGTGACAGCAGTGGACACTAAGACATCCCCAAGCACAAGCATTCCCGGCAGTGGTGGTACTACTACTACTAAGAAGGTCCAACAGCTTGTCAGTGTTAGGAATGAAGGAGGGGGTAATCAATATCTTCATATCCTATTACTAGTGACTGTGAGGAGGAAAACTCTGGGGCTGAACTTGATGTGGTTGGTGTTAGTAATAGTAGCAGTAATGGTAAAGCAGCTGGTGGGACTAGTGTTAGGGGAGAGGTAGGGGAAGCATTTGAGAGCAGCCAAACTAGCGGTGAAGGGGAGCCCACACCATTCCTCTGGCTCTGGGAGTTCCCTTCCCTTTACTACAGTGTCCAAGTGGAAAATGAACCTGAAGAGGCCAGAACTGGTGTTGGGGGAGAGCAGGCTCAGAACTAATACCACCAGCGGGAGCACAAATCAGCTGCCTGTGCCTGCTGCTACTGCTGCCAGTCTGCCTTCTTCAGGTCGCAAAGAAATTCCAAGTGTCACATTAGGGGACCCTCTGTCACATTGCTCGTCACCACCTCCAAGCATCAGTGAGATGTCTGTAATAGAGGAGCAGCAGCAGCACGTAGGGTCTAGTGGTGGTGATGAAAACAATGGTGGAGAAGGAGTGAGAGACAGGGAGGATGATGGGCACCACCACCACCATGAGCTTTTGGAATTTGCAGAATTTGCAGCTGCACAAATTCCTGCTGCTGCTGAGATGCAAAGACAGCAGGATGCTGAGGAGAAAGCTAGTGTGCCACAGACCACTGTGGACACCGTGGAATGGGATCAACAAGTGATGCAGGACTAGGACAGGTTCCACTTGCCAGCAGTAGCAATACTCTGGATCGTAGTTGTAGTGTGGATTCTGAGGCAGTAGCAGCAACATCATCCGCTGCCACAGAAAGTGAAGGGGAATGTAGAGGAGAAGAAGAAAGAGGTTGTTCTTCTCCACCTGTTCCCTATCCCTATCCTTTGCAGTCACGGGTGTGGAACTGTTTTTCTCTTGGGGCAGGCACAGTGCAGTCATCACCAACGGCACTGTGTACAACTTGTGACAAGTCAGTGAGAAGGAGAAAGGAAGGAACACACCTTGGCACAACCTCCCTGATATCACACATGAAACACCGGCACCATGACATTTATGTCAAACATGTTAAAGCCAAACAACCACCACAGAAATCAAGCACCACTGTTGCTGTACCCCCTGACTCTCCAGAAAGGCAACAAAAGGTGAGGTGGAGATCAAAGAGGTGGAAGAATAGAGAAATCCAGACAGAGACTGGAAGTTCCATGACGAGTGAAACAACTAGCTCTCATCACCACCTTCGTCTAAGGTAACAACTACATCTTCTGCCAGTCCACCTCATTCATCATTGCATCCCCTGCCAAATCATAGCCACTCTGTTGATGTTAGTATGTGGCAGTTCGTCTCCACCCATTGCACACTGTGTGGTGCACTGACCACACATGGCAGTGTGGTGGAGGAGAATCACAAGCAGGGCATCAAGTGGCATCTGGGGATATTACATTATGCAGAATATGCTAGGATGCTGACAGGGAGAGTTCATCATTAGTATTAAACTGTCAGCAGGTTGTCATATGTCCTTAGCTGGGTCTGGGCAAGGGGTATAGTGACAGCAGCAATACTTGGGTTCTGGTATCCTGGTGTTTGGATACAGTTGAGACCCCAGATGTTGTTTATCCAAGACACACTGTGCACATTGCAGCTGCTGATGAGAGGCAGTGTTCCTGCTCTGAAGGGAAAAATGTATATTCTAATTAAAATACACCCATGTGTTTAGAGGAGGGGCAGGTGGAGGAGAATTATTGGCCAACTTCTTCTTTCTCCACATAGACTGGGGGCTACTTATTGTGCTGCTACTGCCTCTGGCGCATCACTGGAGCTAGTCATGGGCAGCAAGCGGAACCTGAATCCTCCTTCAACCATGTTATTGCTGCTGTTGATCCCATTTCCTTTCAGCTGCCTAATCATATTGTTGCTTAAACAACTCAGCAGTAGTTGCAAAATCCACGCATATATCAGGGCATTTGACAATGGCCAGTGGCCACTGGCCAACAGGATATCACCTGCTGGCACTAGGCCAGCAAGGTGGTGGTTTGTTTTTTCTCAGGGCTTGTGCTTTAAAATAAATAAAATAAATAAAAAAAAAAAACACATAGTCCTACAAAAAACACCCCACAAAAAACAATAATTTTTTCAGGTTTGCTTCTAACAAGCCTAAGTCCTACAAATCAATATTTCCTCAGGGCTTGGGTTTCTAACAACAAATCATCCTCTACAAAATAGTCTATCAAGTCAAGTATCATTCAACTCCAGTGGCAGCTTATGTCAGCGGGGTTCCTGTTTCTATCTCTTTAAATAGATTTTTATTTATTTATTTTTAATTAACTATCCCCCAAACGCCAGTCAAGAACCCCCCTCCCAAACAAATTTCTTGTTCAACTGATTCATTCCCCAGACCCCTTTTATACCATGTCTTATGGAGTATTTTATTTTTTACTAACTGCCCCCCAATCCCAGTAAACAACCACCCCCCCAAAACAAAACATTCCCTGTTCAACGGAGGATTCTTTTCCCACATGCCACCAACACAGGCACCCTCATGCCCATTTTATACTATGGCTTTGGGAAATAAAATATTTGTTTTGTGTTGTGTGTAAGTTTAATGATCCCATTGATTTTAATGGAATAAGCTACTCGAAAAAAGCTGAAAGTCTACGTTTTTCGTGGGAAATTATTTGCCAAGCCTAAAGTGCCATTATAAGCAGATTTCAGTTTGAGGCCCATGCCTACTGAGGGATCTTAGGGTAATTAATATCAAGGGGAGAAGAAGAGGGTAAGTAGTGTTACAGTTAGCAAAACATGACAAGGAGTCAGACGGTATAGTTAAGAACAGCTTTATTAATAATAATAATAAGCAAATGCAAGTAAGTATGACAGTACAAGCAGAGGGTGACTGGAAAGGCTAGAGACTCTATCAGCAATAGGAGCCTGCCGACGGGTCAACCACACTGCTGGAGTCTAGGCCGAAGCCAACTGGTAGTCTCTGGAATCAAAAAGAAGGCAACACTGAACCTACAGTCTCCTGTAAGGGGCAACAGAGGAGACTATGGACTCACGCCTGCAGTCAGGATGGAAGACCTAGTTGTGACGGCCCGCCGCCCGCGGCAGGCACCCGCCCCTGTAGCGTTAGGGGGGCGCCTACCAGGTCATTTACACCGGACCGGCCTCAGAGGACCACCGGACAGACCTGGGCCGTTTGCCACTGGATCTAGCTGCACTACCCAGAGGAGGAGCGGTCAACCGGATTGGAAGACCTCCAGGTGCAGCCAGCCCAATGGGGAGCAGTGACCTGGGTAGGGACTCGCACTTCTACCCACTGGAACAGGTCACTGCGAGCAGGCATCGTCCCCTCTGCTGCGATGTCTCTGCTTGGCAGGTACTAACCCCTCTGCCTTGTCCTGGGAAACCGGTTCAGATCCCTCTGCAACGATGGCGCCTCCTCCTGGCAGGAACTCACCCCTCTGCCCAGGTAAAACGTCACCGCCTTTATAAAGGGGCTTTTGGCTACACGGGCCTGGGGTCATATACTGCAATGCAAGCTTCAACCAATAGATGGCAGGGCATAGCACAATGCTGCAATGCAAGATTCAACCAATAGATGGTAGAGCAGAGCACAATGCTGCAATGCAAGTTTCAATCCAATAGATGGCGAGGTTGAGTTCAAAGGACTTGAGACAGGAAAAGTCCATAGCAGATGTATTGCTGGAATGTCCATGTACTCCCACAGTCCTCATATAGCACATGGACATGAAAGTTGAACCTCCTGTTCCGTCACACTCCTCCCCCCTCCCAAATAAGAGGGCAGATTGGGGTGGTCTTGCCCAGACCCAACAATTCTGTCCGAAAGTAATAGGTCTTCAATAGTCCTCTTGCCGGGAGAGGCCATCAGCATTGCCATGGGCCCGCCCCTGCCGGTATTGCACATCAAAACTATAAGGCTGTAAGGACAGGCTCCACCGCAGCAACCGGCCATTGTCCCCGGATACCTTGTTGAGCCAGCACAGAGGGTTGTGATCTGTCATAACTGTAAAGTCCCAGCCATAGAGATAGGGTTGCAATTTTTTGATTGCCCACACAAGGGCTAAGCATTCCTTCTCGATGGCTGCATACCCAACCTCCCTTTCCAGTAGTTTGCGACTCAGGTAAGCGACTGGATGTTCCTCTCCCTTGGCGTTCACCTGGCTCAGTACTGCCCCTATGCCGAACATGGAGGCATCAGTCTGTACAAGGAAACGGCGGCTAAAGTCTGGGGCAGCCAGTACGGGACCGCTGCTCAGGGCCTGTTTAAGGGCATTGAAGGCCTTGTCACACTCCGGGGTCCAGGTCACCGAGCGGGGTAGCGCCTTCTTCGTCAGGTCTGTCAGAGGTTTGGCCAAGGAGCTGTAAGAAGGGACAAACTTTCTATAATACCCAGCCGTCCCCAAAAATGCAAGCACTTGTTTTTTAGTCTGGGGCACTGGCCATTTAACAATAGTCGCTACTTTTGCAGGCTCTAGCCCTAGCTGTCCACTTCCCACCCGGTGTCCCAGGTATTGTACTTCGGCCATCCCAACTTGGCATTTGTCAGGTCGGATGGTCAATCCAGCTGCCTGAATCCTGTCTAGCACATCACCCAGGTGCTGCAGATGCTCCTCCCAGGTACGACTGTAGATGGCTATATCATCAAGGTAGGCACAAGCATAACTTTGTGCCCCCTCAAGGAGGCGATCCACCAGCCGCTGGAATGTAGCCGGGGCATTCTTCATCCCGAAGGGCATGACCGTAAACTGGTACAGACCAAATGGGGTGATGAAGGCTGACTTTTCTTGAGCGTCCTGAGCCAAGGGGATTTGCCAGTAACCACGGCTAAGGTCCAGTGTTGTCAGGAAGTGGGCCCCGGACAGCCTATCTAGGAGGTCATCAACACTGGGCATCGGATAAGCATCAGTGACTGTAATGTCATTGAGCCTCCTATAATCCACACAAAACCGGGTTGTTCCATCCTTTTTGGGCACGAGGACTACAGGAGAAGCCCAGGGACTATTGGACGGCTGGATGATACCCAGGGCACGCATGTTGGCAATTTCAGCCTCCATGTGTGGTCGTACTGCCTCTGGTACCCTGTAGGGTGGCTGTCTGAGGGCACGATGACCTGTTGTGTTGACTGTGTGTTGAGTGAGATGGGTTGTACCAGGTAGAGGGGAGAACATAGCAGCCCTACTCTCTAGAATCTTTTGAACCTGCTGTCTGGCGTTCAGTCCCAACTGGGGGTTCACCTCCACCTGATCGAGGGAAGTGGCTTGACGGGTGTTGGCAAGGAAATCAGGGAGGGTCTTGCCCTCTCGATCTCTCTCAGGGGGGGTACAGATAGCAGCCACGGCCTCTGGACGCTCAACATACTCTTTGAGCATGTTAATATGATATGTACGATGTACTCGACTAGGTGGGTCCCTAGCTACGACATATGTGGTATTATTCAGCCACTGGACAACTGTCCAAGGGCCTGCCCACTCAGCCTGGAGTTTGTTCTTGGTGACGGGCACCAAGGCAAGCACCCTCTGGCCTACATGGAACTCCCTATATCTCGCCTTCCGGTCATACCAGACCTTCTGCTTAGTCTGGGCCGCCCGGAGGTTATTCCCTGCCAACTCCATAAGGGTCTCTAACTTCTCCCGAAGCTCTAGCACATAGGGAATTACT
Source organism: Rhinophrynus dorsalis (assembly GCA_037306005.1). Lineage (NCBI taxonomy): Eukaryota > Metazoa > Chordata > Amphibia > Anura > Rhinophrynidae > Rhinophrynus > Rhinophrynus dorsalis. The sequence continues at coordinate 301,632,536 of CM074723.1, read as the reverse complement.
GGGGTCTCTTCAGAAGTACACCGTCCTTCACAATATTCCCTGAGTAAGTCTAAAGGTCCCCGCACCTTATGCCCGTATAGTAGCTCAAAGGGCGAGAAGCCTGTGGATTCCTGTGGCACTTCCCTATATGCAAAGAGCAAGTGCGGCAGGAAACGCTCCCAATCTGAATCTGTGTCTACAAACGCTTTTATCATTCCCTTGAGTGTCCCATTAAAGCGTTCGCAGAGACCATTGGTCTGGGGGTGATAGGGGGCCGTCTGGATGGGTCGGACACCACACAGCTCCCAAATCTGTTGTAGCAGTTCTGACACAAACTTGGGGGCCCCTGTCTGACAGGATCTCGCTTGGGAATCCTACTCGGGTAAAGATGCGTACTAGGGCATCAGCAACCTTCTCTGCGGATATGGAGGATAGTGCCACCGCCTCGGGGTACCGGGTAGCATAATCTACCACAGTTAGGATATACCTTTTCCCAGAGCGGCTAGGCTTGGCAAGTGGGCCAATGATGTCCACCGCTACACGCTGGAAGGGTTCCCTAATGACTGGTAGAGGCTGGAGGGGCATTCGAGAATGATCACCAGACTTCCCAACCCGCTGGCAGACATCACAGGAGCGGCAAAAGTCAACCACCTCCCGTGATGCCCCAGGCCAAAAGAAGGCCTGCAGCAGGCGGTGCAGGGTGCGCCTCTTCCCGAGATGCCCTGCCAGGGGGATTTCATGAGCTAATCTAAGTAGTGCCTCCCGGTAGGGTTTGGGGACTAGCAGCTGCTTCCTACTGTCCCATGGGCGGTTATGGTCCTGGTTACCTGTGAGCCTATATAACAGTCCCTTCTCCCACACTATCTGGTCCCCTGCACCCCCTTGGTTACCAGAGTCTGCACGGGCACACAAGGAAGCTAATGAGGGGTCTGTCCTAATTGACTGCCTGAAGTCAGTGGGCTGAACCCATGTCAGGGAAGGGAAGTCATCAGTCTGGGATGGCACTGGGCCCTTACTCACGGCTTTGGATGCATCAGGTTCGACTCCCATAGACCTAGGGACCACTGGAACTGGTGAAGCAAGGCCATCGACCGACTGTCGGCGGGTGTGGCTGCGGGTCACGGGAGCTACTTCTTTGGGTAGATAATGACTAGACAGTGTCCCAAGGTCATTACCTAATAACAGATCAGCCGGGATCTGGTCCATGATCCCAACCTCAAAAAACCCACGGTCGGTTCCCGAATCCAAATGCACTTTGGCCATTGGCAAGACATGTTGCTGCCCTCCAGCGACACGGACAGATACTCCTTTGGGTAAGATAGCACTGTGGGGCACACAGTGGGGCTTGACAAGGGTGAGGGTAGCCCCAGAATCTCGGAGACCTTGTGCTGTGCGTCCATTAATTTGTACATCCTGACTGTGCCGCCACCTGTTATCCCGGTGGGGCTGCTGTACAGAAGCCACCCCATAGGCCTCCTCAGTATACTCGGCCAAAGGGTAGGCTGGGTATTCGTGGTAATAGACAGAATCCTTGACAAACCCAGCCTGGGTAGTGGGGATGGGGATGCTCTCCGTAATGGGGCGGTCAAGGCAGTGGAGTGCACAGAGAGAATGATCAGACAGAGCCACAGGCCAGCTCCTACTCCTTTATAAACCTCTATGGGCCTGTGTATCAGTTACCTTTACGTTGTTGTTCTGAACAGTTCTAGTTCCAGTTGTTCCTGTATCCTGTTTATGACCTGGCTTGTCATAAACAGGATACAGGAACAACTGGAACTAGAACTGTTCAGAACAATAACGTAAAGGTAACTGATACACAGGCCCATAGAAGTTTATAAAGGAGTAGGAGAAGGCGGGACCAATTAGGTCCCCCAGGATGGGCCTATAACATGCGTCCAGGCAAGTGCCTGATTCATGATGCCAGTAAAAATGAACCAGATGCGCCCAGGCCTCAGGCAGAGAGGGACGCGGCTAGTAACACCGGATCATCCGTCCAGAACCCTGCTACTGGCCGAATGGTGCAGGCTGAGGTAAGGCACTGTGACAAGTAGTGAGAGCAGGACAGGTCAGCTGCCTATTGCCAGACATGCTGCCACCAGTGCTGCACCTACTACCAGTGTGTCTTGTAATTCTCAGGAGGGGGGTGATGCCAAGTGTGACAGCAGGGGACCCCAAGTCACACATACCATCCCCAAACAGTACAGCTAGTACTACTACTAAGAAGATCCAGCAGCATGTTCGTGTTAGTAGTGAAAGAGGGGGTGATCATCATATTACTAGTGACTGTGAGGAGGAAGACTCTGGGGCTGAAATTGATGTGGTTAGTATTAGTGGTAATACTAGTAACAGTGATTGTGAAGCGGCTGGTGGGACTAGTGTTAGGGGAGGGTAAGGGAAGCAACCGAGAATGTCCAGAATAGCGTTCAAGGGAGCCCACACCATTCCTCTTTCCTCTGTAGTCCTGTTCCTTTCTCAACATTGTCCAACTGGAACATGATCATGAAGAAGGCAGAATTCTTACCACCACCACCTGGAGCACAGATCAGCTGCCTGTGTATGCTGCTTGTGCTGCCATTCTGCCTTCTTCATGTCACCAAGAAATGGCAAGTGTTACATTAGGGGGCCCTCTGTCACATTGCTTGTCACCTCTTCCTCCAACCAGCAGTGAGATGTGTGTTATAGAGCAGCAGCAGCAGCATGGAGGGATTGGTGGTAGTAATGGTGGAGAAGCTCGGGTGCAGGAGACCTTGATGGCCTTTTTAGCCTAAACTGAGAAGGAATGTGAGACATGGATAGGGGTGGGCATCACCACCACCACCAGCAGTGAGCTTTTTAAAGTTGCTGAATTTGCAACTGCTATAATTCCTGTGACAAGTCAGTGAGAAGGTGAAAGGAGGGAACATGCCTTGCACAACCGCCCTGATAACACACATGGAACTCAGACGCCATGACATTTATGTCAAACATATTCAAGCCGAGCACCACTGTTGCTGTACACCCTGACTCTCCAGAAAGGCAACAAAAGGTGAGGTGGAGATAAGAGGAGGAAGAATAAAGAAAGTCAACCAGAAGCTGGAACTTCCATGATGTCAGTGTACCTTGGCATCCGTGCTGCCAGTTACCCTTGTGCTATTTCACTGCTTGGTCTGGTGGTCACAGTTTCAGGCATGCGTTTCTGTCTCTGAACGCGGCACTTATTTATATGCGTGTATTCATTTGATTAATTGATTCCTGCCTCTGTGTAGGCCTATATTTACTTCCTGGGACCTAGTGTTAGTGGCCCTTATGTGGTGTTCCTGTGATTACTTTTTACGTTTGCTCCTCGTTGCGACCCTTGATTGGCCTCCGTTCTCTGTCTGTGTATGACCCCGGCTTGTTTGACTGTCCAATCCAGTTCTGAACTGTGGCTCTGGCTGTCTACTCACTCCGTGTGTTCCTAGGCTGGTTGGGCTATTTGCATTAGCGGTACTGTGGCTTGTGCTGTCCTCCACTCCATTTGCCACTGTCTCCAGTTAGTACCGCGTGGTAGTACTCTCTATTACATTGGGCGCCTATGCCTTCTTGGGAGATAAAACCATAGGCCGGTTCTTTACTCCTCTCTGAGTAGTACAGGCCTCTACTCAGTGTCAGTCTGGGTAGTGGACAGTGGCCTGTCCGTTTTTATGTTCTGGGGCTTTGCTGGGTATTACAATTGTTGTGTATCTTTAATAAAAGAGGTTTTTAGTCTTACATGTTAAATCCTTTTCTCTTAGTCCATACACGTTACTAGTAACTCTGGGAGGCGATCTGCCCCTTTAAGTAGGCAGGAACATTTTTCTAAATGTATGCAGGGGTGGAGCCTCCCTTCCCTCCTCAGCTGCATCCTAGCCAGCTAGCTCTAGAATGGTTTGACACACCAATAACTGACCAGAAATAGGAGAGGACTCCTGTGAGCATGCCCCCGAAGGACTCCCACGTATTGCCACAGGAGAGCCAAGCATGGTCTCTTGTCAGGGTGGGAGACCAGTAACCTGTATGGACTAAGAGAAAAGGATTTAACTGGTAAGACTAAAATCCTCTTTTCTCTGTTGTCCAATACAGGTTACTGGTAACTCTGGGATGTCCAACCATTGAGTTTCCCAGAGGCGGGAAGAAGGCAAGGACCAGGCAAAAGGTCCCCAAAGTCACCAGAACCTCTATGAACCAACCGGTCAGAGATCCCAACAAAACTGAAGTGTCAACAGACACCAAACAGGGGTAAAAACACCCTAGGAACTTTAACACAGCACACTGAACTAGAGCCAACAGGGCTCAACAGCAAGAAAGCACTAAGAACCTTAGAAGGAGATCCTAGACAGGCAAGACTGCCTCCAGGACCTTCTTTCCAAAGCTGGCATCAGCCGAAGCCAGCACATCCACACGGTAGTGCTTCAAAAATGTGTGCACAGAGGACCAAGTGGCCGCCCTGCACAGCTGATTAGCAGAAGCCTGATTCTTATAGACCCAAGAGGCCCCAATAGACTTGGTGGAATGAGCCGTGACCCGAAAGGGAACATTCTTATTCCTCAACCCGTAGGCCCTACGAATAGTGGACTTGATCCATGACATAATAGTCACTTTGGATGCAGGTCTTCCTGCCCTAGGACCCTCAGGAATGACTAACAGAGCGTCAAACTTCTTGATAGAGCCAGTGCGATGGACATAAAACTTGAGACAATGCAACACATTCAACAAGTGGAGATCTCTTTCCTTGTCAGAGGAGGGATTAGGGCAGAAAGAGGGCACCACAATCTCCTGATTGATGTGAAACTTGGAGACCACTTTTGGTAAGAACTCCTTAGAGGTGCGAAGCACCGCTTTATCCTCCTGAAACACCAGATAAGGTGATTTATAGAATAGAGCTTGCAACTCCGCAACTCGTCGAACAGACACAATCGCCAGAACGAAGGCCATCTTCCACGTCAAGAGACGTAAAGGAATAGTAGCCAAAGACTCAAAGGGAGAACTCCCAATACCAAATTAAGGTCCCACTGAGGAGCCGGACTCTGAAAGGAAGGACGCTGTCACGGTTTAAGACTCTCAGACGCAAGGTTATGTAAAAACACAACTTTATTGAAAAGTTTAAGACAACCCCATAGGGTATCATACACGTACATACATATATATTAAAATGACAGGAAAAGCAGTAATAATAGCGAATAGGCTCTACCGGCCTTGCCAATATACCGGGCAAGGAAGCCAGGACTAATGCTTGGAGAATTTAGTAGGCTCTACCGGCCTTGCCAATATACCGGGCAAGGCAGCCTGGACTGGCACACACAGGATAGTTGGCTCTACCAACCCTGCCAATATACCGGGCAAGGCAGCCTAACGGAATACCACAAGTATACAGGCTCTACAGGCCCTGCCAATATACCGGGCAAGGCAGCCTAACGGAATACAACTAGATACAGGCTCTACCGGCCCTGTCAATACCGGGTAAGGCAACCCAAGATGGTAACTAAAAGGTTCTACCGGCCTTACCAATATACCAGGCAAGGCAGCCTTATACGGAGAAGGTGGCAACCACTGAGGCCTCAGTGACCGTCTAGATGACAACAGCAGTCACTTGGATGACATGCAGAGGCTAATGGGCTCAAGTGGCAAGCCAAGGAATAGCAGGGAACCACCAGTACCCGCTTACTGGGGAGTCAACGTAGCTGCCTAGGACTTGACAGCTCTAACCAGCATGGAGCGAACCAGTACCGTCTCTCTTCCGGTGCACCGCAACCGGTAACCTCTGTAAGCAAACCAGTTGTAACGGTTTTTCAGACACTCAGACAGAGGATTAAAATAAAACAGTTTTATTAAAAAAAACAAAACAAAAAAAAAAAAAAACAATAACAAGATTGCCCTCTACAGGCAGTACTGTAAATAGCAGAATATAGGCTACATAGGCCTTCTCAAGACCAGGATACAGAACAGGGATAATATATATTTTAGTACAGTCACAGAATAGGCAAAACAGCTACTGGCAATGACTGGTTAAGTCCAAAGGATAATCAGTCTCAAATGTGGTGTGGGCACGCCCTAGGTGAACAAAGGCAGCAATAGGTGCTAGATCACACAACACCTTAAGTCCATATGTGTAGAGCTGCGACAGAGACTGAAGCTGCAGGGTAGTTGTTTGATAGCCCCCACAGGCATATAACGGAGACCAACAGTATTGGGATCGCTTGAGCCAATAGCCCCCACAGGCGTAACTGACCAACAGTATTGGGATTGCTTGAGCCAATAGCCCCCACGGGCGTATAACGGAGACCAACAGTATTGGGATTGCTTGAACCAATAGCCCCCATGGGTGTAATGGACCAACAGTATTGGGATTGCTTGAGCCAATAGCCCCCACGGGCGTAACGGAGACCAACAGTACTGGAATTGCTTGAGCCAGTAGCCCCCATGGGCGTAACGGAGACCAACAGTATTGGGATTGCTTGGGTCAATAGCCCCCAAGGGCGTATACCGGAGACCAACAGTATTGGAATCGCTTGAGCCAATAGCCCCCACGGGCGTAACGGAGACCACCGGTTGCTGCACTGCTTGAGCCAATAGCACCTCCCATGGGTGCGTTAACGGAGAACTACTGCTCTGCAGATAACAATTGAGCCGCCGACAACAGAGGCCCACAACGCGGCCGACTCAGAAGCAGTATATATGGGAACGGCTCAGCAAGGGTTAACAGTGGCAGCGAGGTAGAAGGAAGCACACAAGTGATCGGAGGCTCGTAGAGTAGTGATACGGCACAGCAAGTGCCAATGAGACTCAGCTATACTTGATACAATGCACAGAGAAACGGAAGGCTCCGCTCAGGAGACGCGGCTCAGCAGGAGTTAATACAGCAATCTCGAAAGGCTCAGACCCACATGCTGCAGCGATCAGAATGTCGCCGAGGTGACAACAGGAGCTGTAGACTGGAGCAGTAGAAATCCGGAACAGGTCCAGGAGCAGGAAGTCAGCCAGGCCGGGTCAGATCATGGAGGAGATTCACAGATCAGCCAGATCAGCAATGAGCAGGAACGTCAACCAGGCTGGGTCGGATCACGGGACAGGAACACAGGAGCGTAGTCAGTACAGGCCAAATCGGTACACAGGAGATCAGGAACACTGGAACACAGCAACCGCAGCACTGGTTCTGGAACACCACGAAAGGGCACCTGACAGGTGCCAATGGCCAGCATAAAAAGGTCACCAGGGGTGGGCCAACACAGCTCAACCAATAAGGGAGCAGCACAAGTGAGAGTGACGGAGAGATCACGGGAACCGTGATACCAGTACAGTGAACTGGAAGCATAAAATGCAAGTAGCAACAAGAGCCGGATGGCTAAGGAGCAAACAAGTACCCGTGTACTGGAAGCACAACAGAATGTTGCAACATCAGCCAGATGGCTGTGGAGCGAACCAGTACCCGCGTACTGGGGATCGAATCACATAGACATGACAACAGCCGGGTGGCCGTGGAGTGAACCAGTACCCGTGTACTGGGAAATTAATCGAATCAAGGCAACAGTAGCCGTGAGGCTTTAGGAGTGAACCAGTACCCGCGTACTGGGAACCCAATACGGTATCGAGGCAATAGTAGCCGTGAGGCTGGGGAGCGAACCAGTACCCGCGTACTGGGATACAAAACAGTATCAAGGCAACAGTAGCCGTGAGGCTGGGGAGCGAACCAGTACCCACGTACTGGGATACAAAACAGTATCGAGGCAACAGTAGCCGTGAGGCTGGGGAGCGAACCAGTACCCGCGTACTGGGATACAAAACGGTATCGAGGCAACAGTAGCCGTGAGGCTGGGGAGTGAACCAGTACCCGCACACTGGGAACCCAAATCGGTATCGAGGCAACAGTAGCCATGGAGTTCTGGAGCAAACCAGTACCCGCGTACTGGGATCCTAATCAGTATCGAGGCAGCATAGCCGTGAGGCTGTGGAGCGAACCAGTACCCGCGTACTGGATAAATCGGCAAGAGTGGAAATGTCGCCTAGGCGACCAGAGAGCAATATTAGACCCAAGGAACTGGAAAATGAGCACAGCAGGTGAAACAGGAACCAGCACTCTCCGACGGTAACCGGATCAGGAACGGCAGCGGGGACTAGCAGCAGGAAGCAGCGACACAGGACAACTCCAACCGGATCAGGGACAGAAACAGCAACCGCTGAACTGGAAACTCAGGATAGCAGGAACACAGCAAGGGCCCAGTAAGCTCAGGAACATGATGAAAATGCGAGCAGCATAGAGACAACACGAAAGGGCAACCAAAGGGTGCCCAGGCTCAGCCTAAATAGGCAATACAGGGCGGGCTGAAGGCAGACAGCCAGTGGGGAGCCCCCTACAGGTAACTGACACAAAAATGCAGCAATCACGGGCACAGTGATAGATTCACATGAACAACGCCCTGGAAGAAAACCCTGACATCAGGAATGATAGCAGTGCGTTTCTGGAAGAAAGACAAAGTGCCGAAGTCTGAACCTTAAGAGAACTCAGACTGAGCCCCTTGTCCACAACATCCTGCAAAAAAAACAGGACAGTGGGATGATCAAAGTCATGAGTCAGATCTGTCAGCACACCAAGACACAAATGTCGACCAGACATGATGATAAATCTTGTAAGAAACAGGCTTACGGGCACTAAGCATAGTAGACACCACAGCAGAAGAAAACCCTTTCTTCCTTAAAATTGAGGATTCAGCCTGAGCTGATGAACATCTTCCTTTCACAGGTAACTCTGCAGAAGAAGATCTGGATGAGAGGGGAGTGGAAAGGGCTCCGCCACTGATAAGGCCAGAAGCTCCGGATACCAGGACTGACGTGGCCAATTTGGAGCGATCAGAATTATAGGACAACGTTCCACTTTCAATTTCTGTAACACCCTTATCAACATTGGAAGAGGAGGAAAAATGTAGGCCAGGGGGAATGGACATTGAGTCGGCAGCCAGAGCCAGAGAGTCTCTCCACCGAGAGCAAAACGCCAGAACCTTCCTGTTGTGTCTCATAGCCATCAGATCCACTAGGGGCATCCCCCATCTCTGAGTTAGGAGTTGAAACACCTCGGGATGTAGCTCCCACTCTCCGCTGTCGACTGTGTGACGACTGACGAAGTCTGCCATGACGTTGTCTACGCCTGGAATGTGCACTGTGGAAATGACAGGAACATGAACCTCTGCCCAGGACAGAATGGTCTTGACTTCTAACCAAGTGGCGAGATTTCTTGTTCTGCCTTGACTGTTGATGTAAGCCACTGCCATGGCGTTGTCTGACTCCACTAGGACTGGACAGTCCTCCAATTGAGACACCCAATGACGGAGAGCATGAAATATTGCCCGAAGTTCCAGGATGTTGATAGGGAGAAAGGAATCCTCCGTGGACCACTTCCCCGAGAGCTGAAGCAACCCAGAATGGCTCCCCAGCCCAAGAGGATGGCGCCCATCGTGACCTTGGTCCAGTAGGGGATCATGAAGGTTCTCCCCTTTAGGAGATTGGAAAGGTCCAGCCACCACTCCAAGCTCAACTCTACATGAGGAGGAAGTAAGACCAATAGCTTCTGATGATCTGGTCGGTCCCTGCATGTTTGTATCACAAATCTCTGAAGTTCCCTGGTGTGTGCCATGGCAAATGGAACCGCCTCTATCATGGAAATTAACTTAATTCAAATATAGAGGAAAAAGTTATCCACAACAACACCAATTCCACCCTTATAAATGGGACCCGTAGGTGTGTAAAAATCAAAGGAAAGGGGAAAAGGGAATAATAACATATATAATCTTTATTAAATTCTCTAAAATGACAAATAAAAGATTTATTAAAAAAACAAAAATGATACTGATATGTGTGATTATTTGTAAGTTGTAACAGCGATACACATACTGCTCAATTAGTAAACAGGCAAGCCGCCATTAGCCACGTGTATGTTGGAAAAACGCCAAATGCTTAATCGCTCTACTTCAAGAGAACTGGTCGTATTAACTTCATACAACCGCATTAATGGCATTTCAATTAGTTTTCTTAATTCAATATATTTTTTACAAGTATCATATTTACATTGTGTTTATAAAATGATAAATCAATACCAACAGGGGAATTTTTAAGAATAAGAAGAAATTGTTCAGATAAGGTATTTAACCTTAAGGCAGATGAACTTTCTGATAGGTTAATAAAAAGAGGATACTCTAAGAATATTATAAAACAAGCAAGAAAAAGAGCTTGGTACACATGTAGAAATGAATTATTGAAGAAAAAAGTTAAGAGCCCAAATAAAATTATTAGATTTGTGGGTACATATAATAATCAGTGGGAAAAACTATGTGGTATCTTATCAAAACATTGGAAAATTCTCCAAACAGATCAAGATATTAAACAAATTATTGGAGACCAACCACAGATGAGTTGCAGAAGATCTCCCAATTTGGGAGATAAATTAGTTAAAAGTTTTTATTGCCCTAAAAAAAACAAAAAAAACTAACAGTAATTGGGTCACATGCATGTGGAAATTGCAAGATATGCCCACTTATAAAAAAAAATGTTGTTGAAATTAAAGATCGCTTTGGCAGGATACACAGATTTAATCATTTTATTAACTGCAGCACTTAGGCAGTTATATATGCAATTCGATGTTCATGCCAATTGATATATGTGGGCAAGACTTTTCGTAAACTACAAGTGAGAGTAAAAGAGCATCTCACCAATATTAAGAATGCACAAAAAGATCTGAGTTTGGGGAAAAAAGATAACAAGTTTATGTAAACATATTGTACAGAAGCACAATTCTTCAATTCAAAATTTAGAAATATTTGGATTACAACATATCTCCCTTAATATCAGAGGAGGAGATATAGATTGTTTGTTGAGAGCAGAAAATGAATGGATTTTTTCCTTGAACACTTTGTCACCCAATGGGTTAAATGAGGGAATGGGACTAATAGCCCATATTTAATTATTTATTCATATTATTGAATCAGAATCTCAACATAGATATTATCTTCCAAATATGATTATTTCTAATAAGAAATCATATATCTTCTTGATATTGAAAGATCAGTGCTTCATATTATATTTATAAACTACTCTAACATTTGGATTTAGATAGCTTTAGTATCTCTTTTCCCTATTTTTTAACCTCTTTTATTATGATGTTCTTATATTGTATAAATGTACTATGATTAGTCTCCTATGGTAATAGACATGCAGCGAATAGTAGTATCACTGAAAGGGTTACAGTCTTGTTAGATGGAGTGGATCTGTCTATCAAGTAGATTTATCCAATGAAAAGGAGACCTTCAAAAAATTGAGGGAGGAGATTTAGGTTTGTAAACCGACAGTAATAGCCAGCTCGTTTACCCTTTGATAAAGCCGCCATACGGCGAAACGTGCGTCAGGGAGACAGACTCGAATTTTAGTTGTCTGTGTCAAACCGAACTGATTATGTAGTACTTCTAGATTAGACCAGGGCAGTATTAATGAATATCAGCATGATACTGACAGATATATAGGATGAGAATTTACGGAACTGAGATTTAAATGGTGATTCACGAAGACAGTGCTATATTTAGAGCAGCATATATCAGAATTCCAGAATTAGAATGCAGTAACAGAATATCTTCTCTAGTGTGTGTAATGGCTATATCCAGAGTAGTATATACTTGTTGAATTAACTGGGACCATTAAAAGGATCCCAGGATTAGTATGCAGTGATTAGGCATTCAGTTTAGGATGCTACAAATATAGCATCTAGTTAATTTTACTGCATTTAGAGGAATATATATCTTGCGGACTAACCTGGGACCAATAATAATATAAGGATCCCGGGATTAGAAGCAATTCTCAGACGTTTATCTCAGAAAGCTAAACATTAATATGTATCACATGGTAATATTGATACTATGTGTCTCGGTCAGGTCTTAGTAGAGACACATGGTAAAGATGCCATAAGCTACAAGTAGATTCTTAACGGGTCAGATAATTAGACCTAGTGATATTGGAATTTTTTATAGTATCATTTTATAAACACAATGTAAATATACTTGTAAAAAATATATTGAATTAAGAAAACTAATTGAAACGCCATTAATGCGGTTGTATGAAGTTAATACGACCAGTTCTCTTGAAGTAGAGCGATTAAGCATTTGGCGTTTTTCCAACATACACGTGGCTAATGTCGGCTTGCCTGTTTACTAATTGAGCAGTATGTGTATCGCTGTTGCAACTTACAAGTAATCACACATATCAGTATCGTTTTTGTTTTTTTAATAAATCTTTTATTTGTCATTTTAGAGAATTTAATAAAGATTATATATTTTATTATTCCCTTTTCCCCTTTCCTTTGATTTTTACACACCTACGGGTCCCATTTATAAGGGTGGAATTGGTGCTGTCGTGGATAACTTTTTCTCTATATTTGAATTTGGTTTATATTTTTATCCTAGCACATTTCCTTTGGATAATACTAACACCTTATAACACTTGCTTAATTGGTGGTGCTCCGTTTGATCTGTTACATGGAAATGAACTTCCCCCACCAGAGAAGACAACTTCGGAACTGGGATCCGATCCCAGGATAGAATCGTTGAGACTCTTTGGGCAATTTGATGGGCTAGCTCGTCCAGTAGAAACACCATGCAATTCTGAGTATCGAACAGAAGACACAGGAAGATCAGTTGCTGGGACGGGACAAGGTCTGACTTGTCCAAGTTGACAATCCAACCGAGATGGGTAAGGATTTGAATGCAGGTCTGGACCTGATGAAGAAGGTCCTCAGAGGAGGCTTTCAAAAGAAAGTCATCCATGTAGGGAGTCACTATGATGCTGTCCTGATGGAGAACTGATATCAAGTACCCCAGAACCTGTTGGAAAACCTGAGGGGCCATTGTCAGACCAAATGGAAGAGCTGAGAACTGAAAATGACCCCTGTCGCAGCCAAACCTCACGTACTGCCTGCTCTCTAGATGGATTAGGATGTGCAAATACACATCCTGAAGGTCCAGAGAAGCAAGGAACTCCCCCGGAGACATGGTGGCAATCGCTGTGCACAGAGACTCTTGATGATAGTGAGTCTTGACCACAAAGGAATTGAGATCTTTAAAATCCAAAATAGGGCGGCATCCATCATCCTTTTTGGTCACCACAAAAAGGTTTGAGTAAAACCCCGAGCCACCGGCTCCAGGACATCCTTGACCAGAAGAGCCTGAATAGCGCCTTCGAGTAGACAGCTTCTCCCTGAGGAGAGCAAGAAAGATGAAAGCGAAAAGGGGAAGAGAAAAGAGGGATCTTGTATCCCTGTGACACCACCTGTAAAACTCATGGGTCTGACACTGAATCCTCCCAAATACCGTGAAAGAGGAGGAGACTACCATCCACAGCAGGATGTGGACCCGGATTTGGTGAGTCATGTCGAAGCAGTCTTGGGAGCCCAGGGCTTGGATGCGGCCTTAGGCGTCCATTGCTGCTTGGACTTGGAGGAGGGACGCGGAGCTGATCGAACCGCCTGATTTGTCGAACGGATCTCAGTTTGAAAGGAACGAAAGAACCGGTTACACTTAAACAGCAACTTTTTCTTAAAGACCAAGGGTAGAAGTGTACTCTTACCCGCTGTGGCCTCGCTAATTAGTTCCTTAAGTTCAGATCCAAACAAGGAAGTACCCTGAAAAGGCAAGGAAAGCAAGACTTTCTTGTAAGCAGTGTCAGCAGATCAAATCTTAAGCCAAAGTGCACGCCTGGCCACCACAGAGGTAGTGGAGGCTCTTGCCATCATGCGGATGGCATCAAAAGTAGCAGTAGAAACATAGTGTTATGCTTCAGAGAGATTAGCAAGAAGGCGCAATTTCTCTAAAGTAGGCGCATCCTGACGGACAGCCGTAGTGAATTGTTCAGTCCAGACTGCAATAGCCCAGTTAACCCACGCAACAGCAAAAGCTGGGTGCATAGCAGTGCCAATAGAAGCAAAAATGGACTTGAGGGAAACTTCAAGTTTCTTCAGTCCAATCTTGCAGAGCAGAAGCATCAGAAACAGGTAAGGCGGTAGATTTAGACAATCTAGATATGGGTGCGTCCACCTTGGGGGGGGGTGAACCCATTTAGCCAGTTCTGTTTCAGAAAAGGGATAAAGTTTAGCAAATTTCCTGGACACAGAAGAGGACTTGTCCGGATTCTTCCATGTGTCAGAAACCAAACGGACAAGAGTTTGGTTAGGAGGAAAATAAGTAAGGAGCTTTACAGGCTCCTCAAAAACATCAGAGGGATCAGAAGGGACCTCCTGAATCAAGGAAATGTTGAGTGTGGTCAATACAGCCCTGATCAGGCCCTCAGCAGAGGGTTCAGGATCAGACTCAAAAGGGTCCCCAAGGGACCTAGAAGACTCTAAAACAGTACCATCCTCAACAATCGAATCTTGCAACAATTCTTCCTCAGAAGAATCTGACACATCAGGTGCCCCCTGTGGTTTAGGCAGGGCGGGTCTGATAGTAGAGGGGGGCTGCCTTAATTGAAGAGCCCCCTGTACCTGGGATGGAAAGAGTTGAAGAGTGGACCTAAGGTCCCTAGTTGCAGCCTTAAACTCTTGCACCCAAGCTGGCTCAATAGCATGGCTGGAAGGCCCTGGGTTGCTGTCAGGAACTTCAGAACATGCTGGGCATAAATGACCAGAGAACTCTCTAGGTAGCCTTGTGTGACAGAAAAAGCAATGGGGGATACTGATACCCCAGCCTCCTTAGTCTTGAGTCTAGCCCCCAGCTCCAGCGGTATAGACATTCTCAGTGTCAAAATAACCAACTATACAATAAATCACCCAGTTTGTAGTGTTAGATTAATATTTCACCCCAGAAACGCTAAATACAAACTTATCTGGCAGATGAAGGGTTAATCTGCAGCTGAGAAAAGGAGAGTCCAAGCCCTGCGTAGGTGAGAAAAGCTCACAAAATGGCTGCCGCGATGGGAGCTAATCAGAAAAAAGGCGCAAAACAAGCGCTCATGGGAAATGTAGTTTTTCCCAAAAAGTACCCCCAAAACAGTGCCTGAAGCCCCCCTAGCCCCCCAAAAGTTAAAATATGAGGTAAAAACATGAAACATACAGGGAACATGTGTGCATATGTCAGAAAACACCACAAAATGTGTCAAACCAGCGGACAAAGGGTTAAGTTACCACATAAACCTGCTCCAAATACCCAACAGACATACACATATATACCCAATGAGTGCAGGAGTGCGCAATGAGAACTCCCAAATACAAGCCCAGCGAAGAGGCACTGTGGGACAAGTGCACCTGCAGCACTCAAAGGGTAGCTCACCTCTCCTGCAGATCTTCTGTTACCATGCAGTAAGAATTACCTCAGAGTAATCCATGGGGAAGCACTTGTACCCAAGATTTTCCCCTTCAGGGCTTAAGGTCCACCAAAAAGCACTTGGATACTGAGCTAGCCACATTGAACGGCATTTGTCAGTCATGGTAAAAGAAACTAAAACTAACAACAAATGTTCTTCACCTGGTGTTGTCACACCCAGAAACAAATCATTCTGGAGCTAGCTGGCTAGGATGCAACTGATGAGGGAAGGGAGGCTTCACCCCCTGCATATATTTAGAGAAATGTTCCTGCATACTTAAAGGGGCGGATCGCCTCCCAGAGTTACCAGTAACCTGTATTGGACGACAGAGAAAGATGGTTTTACTTCAATATACCTGTGTCTGACCTTCCTTTGTACTGGTTACCATGACAGTACGTAAGGGCCATGAGTACTGAAGGTACAGGTAATCCACCTTCTCCAAGCATTCTGTCCAGGATGGACTCGCAGGATCAACGCATTGAGGAATTGTCTTTGGCCATGCAGACTTTGTTAAACCATACGGAGCACCTTGATTGTTTTGCTGGGCAACCAGTCGCCTCCCCAGACTCGACACCGGCTGTTCTTGCTACCCCAGAGGTTGGTGTTGCAAGAGGGCTATCTGGGTCCGCTCCATTACCTCAACTCTGAGGGGGAACCTACACTCTGCCAGGGGTTCCTTACTCAGCTGGAGATTTTTCTAGAGCTGATACCGCATGCATTTCCGAGCGAGAGGAGTAAAGTGGGACTCCTGATTTCCCTACTGTGGGGCAAGGCATTGGCATGGGCTAATGCTCTTTGGGAGACCGACAAACCAGTTATTTACAATTTCTCAGTTTGTGGCCTCGTTTTGGAGGGTCTTTGATGATCCGGGTCATGGACCTCCGCTGCCAAACAACTTATGACTATCCGCCAAGGCACACATACAGTGGCAGAGTACGCAATAGAATTCTGTACTCTGGCAGCGGAGGTAGGATGGAATAATGAAGCACTAGTAGCCGCATTCTCCCAGGGCCTATGTGACTTGATCAAAGATGAGATTGAAGCCCATGATCTGCCAAGTGATCTGGATGAGCCGATTTCAGTTATCATTTTGGTAGATACCTGAATCAGGGAGAGGCCATCGTTCAAAGAACATATGCGTAGGCCTCCCTCCCGGCTGGCACCCAGCTTTGTGAACCCACCCAATCGTCCCTCGCCTCCCATGCCTCCTGGTTCTGACTCCACTAGAGGAGAACCCAGTCAACTAGGTTTTACATGCCTTTCTGTGGAGGAGAGGGCTCTCCGCAGGAGGGTGGGTCTGTGTTTATATTGTGGGAAGCCTGGTCATATGCTGCACTCTTGTCCCATCCGGCCGGGAAAAGCTCACATCTAAGGTTATGTAGGGGCAGACTCTAGGTGTAGTTTCACAGTCCCCAGAGACTCTTCAAGGTAAACCGATCCTTGAGGTAGTCCCGTCTTGGGCAGAGTCCTCGGTGGTTGCTCCAGCTTTGCTAGACCTGGGGGCCACTGGGATTTTCATTGATGCAGAATTTGCAGCCCAGCATTCTATTCTACTGCTACCCTACTCCTCTCCATTGGCCATTGAGGCCATTGATGGGAGACCCCTACAAACAGCACAGGTTGCCCACGAGATTCGTTCCTTGTCTGTTAGGGTAGGGGCACTCCACGTGGAGACCTTACAGTTCCAGGTCATCCAGTCTCCTCATTATGATATTCTGGGATTTCCCTGGTTGTAGCTGCACAACCTGAGGATTGATCGGCAAAAGTGTGATATCGTATCTTGATCCCCTCAGTGCACAAAATCTTGCCTACAGCAGCCTTTGAGAATATTGTGTACCTCTACCTCGTTACCTGCTGAGTACCAGCCCTACAGAGAGGTTTTTAACAAGGTAGAGACCAGTACATTGCTACCACAGAGGCCATACAATTGTACTGCTGTTCTAGTTCCAGGTGCTAGACTTCCCAGGGGTTGTGTTTATCCCTAGTTGGTAGAGGAGAACAGAGCTATGGAGGACTACCTGGTGGATGCCTTGTCCCTGGTATAATTCACAAGTCTTCCTCTCCTGTGGGTGCTGGTTTCTTTTTTGTGTAGAAAAAGGATGGGGAACTAAGACCATGTATCAATTTCAGGGGCCTAAATAAGCTGATGGTCAAGAATGCCTACCCCATTCCTTTAATCACTGAGCTGTTTGATCTATCAAGGGCTCCACAGTATTTACTAAGATAGACCTCAGGGCCACTTACAATCTTGAAAGAATGAAAGAGGGCCACGAGCGGAAGACAGCATTTAACACCCGGAGCGGGCACTATGAATATTTGGTGATGCCCTTCGGATTGTGCAACACTCCTGCTGTCTTCCAAGAATTCATAAATGATGTCTTGAGAGATTTACTTCAAAGGTGTGTTGTGGTCTACCTGGACGACGTTCTCATCCATTCTCTGAACCTAGAGACCCATCGGGCTGATGTGTCGTTGGTCTTACAACTGTTGAGGGAGAACAAATTGTTTTGCAGTTTGGAGAAATGTGAATTTCATAGATCCCAGGTGACATTCTTGGGTTACGTTTTCTTTTCCTCCAGTCTAGCCATGGATCAGAAAAAGCTTTCTGCTGTCTTGCAATGGCCACTGCCGATGGGAATGAAATACATATAGAGGTTCCTGGGTTTCACTAATTACTACAGGAAGTTTATACGAAACGTATCCACTGTGGTCAAACCACTCAAGGACGTGACTCAGAAGAGGATGAATCCTTCGTACTGATCACCCAGTGCCCTTCAAGCCTTCGAGAACCTGAAGTCCTCTTTTGCCAAAGTTTCTATTCTGTCCCATCCAAATCCCACCCTACCCTTTACCCTGAAAGTTGATGCTTCAGAGTCTGGAGTAGGCGCTTTGCTGTCCCAGTGCTTGGGCCCCAGTAAACCATTATTTCCATGTGAGTTTTTTCTAAATAATTGTCCAAAACCTTGAGTCTGTATGATGTGGGCGATCGTGAATTGCTCATCATTATTCTCTCTAAAGGAATAGCGGCATTTACTAGAAGGAACAAGCATTCTGATTCTGACAGACCACAAGAATCTCACATATCTGGCTGAGGCCAAGAGGTTATCTCAACGACAGGCCAGATGGGTCTTGTTCCTGTCGAAATTCAGCTATGTGGTTTCTTACCTCCCGCGCTCTAAGAATATTAAAGCAGATGCCTTTTCTCATCTGTTCGGGGTGTATTCCGAGGAGGAGAGTCCTCCAACTCCTATCATTCCCTCCAATCGGATATTGGCTACTATTCGCACAAGATTCCACACCAGCTGACAAGCCAAGTGGGAGATGCTTTGTGCCTAAGTCTCTACATACTAAATTATTAGAGACATACTATGCCTTGAGGACGGCTGTCCACAATCGTAGAGACCAACTCATATGGTCCATGTCTAGACTTTTCTGGTGGCCTAGCCCGAGAGCAGACTGTTCTGAGTTTGTGTCTGCTTGTTCGACTTGCACCCAGGCCAAGACCCCCAGACACCTTCCGGCGGGGCTGCTTCAACCCATTCCTAATGGGGAACGACCTTGGTCTCAATTAGCCATTGATTTTATGGTGGAACTGCCAGTCTGAGGGAAACAGTCATCCTTATTATCATGGATCTATTTTCTAAGATGGCTCATTTCATACCTCTGAAGGGACTCCCCTCCGCGAAGCAGTTGGCTGAGATCTTTGCCAGAGAAGTAGTACTCCTCCACTCCACATGGGTGCAATTGTATAGAGAGCATGACCTGTAGGATTGATAGCTGTTTGTTATGTACCATTGCGACAATAGAGATGCGCCATGTAATACATGTGACAATAGAGATGCGCCCTATAATGACGCCCGACATAAGAAATGTCATAAAATGACACGCGACATAAGAAATGTCATAAAATAACACGCGACATAAGAAATGCGGCATACGCTTACGCGCGACATATGAAATATGGCATTTTAATGCGCGCTTTAAGCAGCTTGATATATGAGAAGGATACATCCTCCACGGCATACCCAAGGTGGCTGTCTCAGGTCGTGGGAGTCAGTTTGTGTATAGTTTTTGGAGGTGTTTTTGCAGACAGATGGGCATTCAACTCTCATTTTCCTCAGCTTACCATCCCCAGTCTAACGGTGCTGCTGAGAGGTCCAATCAAGCGTTGAAACAGTTCCTTTTGTTGCTTTATATTGGACCATCACAATAATTGGGTGAACCTGTTACCATAGGCTGAGTTTGCCAGGAATTGTGCCGTGAATTCTTCCTCTCAGAACTCCCCATTTCTGATAAATTATGGGTTTCAACCTTCTCTTCTTCTGGAATCCTTTGCAGTACAGAACATTCCAGCTGTGGATGAACATTTGAGGGCACTCCACTTCACTTGGGTACAGGTTCACAGATCCCTACAAAGGTTCACACAACGCTATAAGAGACACGCAGATCATAGAAGGTTGCCAGCTCTGGTTTTCCAGGTGGAAGAGAGTGTGCCTATCTTCTTGCAACCTTAATCACCAGGTGCCTTGTAGGAAACTGGTTCCTCGTTTTGTAGGCCCTTTTTGGGTTCTTTGTAGGGTTAACCCTTTAGCCTACGCCCTTGAACTTCCAGTTAACATGCACATTTCTAATGTGTTTCATGTATCTCTACTTAAACCCTTGGTTTGCAACCGTTACACTACTGCTTCTGTTCATCCCAGGCCTGTCAGAGTTTGGGACCATGAGGAATGAGGTGCAAAATATTTTGGACTCCAGTAGTCAGAGTAAAGGTGCAATATCTGGTGCATTGGAAGGGTTATGGCCCAAAGGAACGCTCCTGGGTTGCCAAGAAGGACTTACATGCTCCAGCTCTTATCCATGCTTTCCACTCCCACTTCCCCGCTGGTTCTAACCCTCTTCTGTGGGGGAGGAGTTAAGGGGAGGGTACTATCGCAGTGTACCTTGGCATCCATGCTGCCAATTACCGTTGTGCTATTTGCCTTCCTGCCTGGTGGTCACGGGTGCAGGCGCGTGTTGCTGTCTCTGAACTCGGCGCTTATTTATACACATGTATTCATTTGGCTAATTGATTCCCACCTCTGTGTAGGCCTATATTAACTTCCAGGGGCCTAGTGTTAGTGGCCCTTAAGTGGTGTTCCTGTGATTACTTGTTACGTTTGCTCCTCGTGACCCTTGATTGGCTTCCGTTCTTGTTCAGTGTATGACCCCAGCTTGTCTGACCATCCACACCAGTTCTGATCTGTGGCTCTAGCTGTCTACTCACTTTGTGTATGACCCCAGTTTGTCTTACTATCCACACTGGTTCTGACCTGTGGCTCTTGCTGTCTACTCGCTACGTGTGTTCCTAGGCTGGTTGGGATATTCGTATTAGCGGTACTGTCGCTCGTGCTGTACTCCACTCCATTTGCCACTGTCTCCAGTAGTACTCCGATTCAGTTGGATGCCTATACCACCTTGGGAGAGAGAACCATAGGCCGGTTCTTTACTTCTCTCCAAGTAGTACAGGCTCAGTGTCAGTTCGGGTAGTGGGCAGTGGCCTATCCGTTTTATGTTCTGGAGCTTTGCTAGGGATTACAATTATTGTGTATCTTTACTAAAGGTGGTTTTACTTCAATATACCTGTGCCTGACCTTCATTTGGACTGGTTACCTTGACATGACGAGTGAAACAACTAGCTTGCCATCACCACCTTGTTCTAGAGTAACTATATCTTCTGCAAGTCCACCTCATTCATCTTTACTTCCCCCTCCAAGTGATAGCCTCTCTGTAGATGTTTGGATGTGGAAGTTTCTGTGTGGTGCACAGTGCGGTACACTGACACATGGCAGTGTGTTGGAGGAGAATCACAAGCAGGGCATAAAGCAGCATCTGAGGAGATACCATCCCACAGAATATGCTAAGATGGTGGCAGAGAGGGTTCATCATTACTATTAAATGGTCACCAAGTAGTCATGTGTCCTTAAAGGAATATTAATACTTTTATATTACTAATCCCCATAGTGTAGCTCTTTAAAAATAATTCAGTTGCCCCCAGGTTCATCTCTCAAACCTTTATGGTTTGAGAGAAAACCGTAAGTAAAGTTCCACCCTCCCTCCCTGAAATCAGTGTTGTACTGACTGCAGGGGAAGTCTGTCGTACGACAGGTTTGTGGCTCTGCAGCTGAGCAGAGATCGCGTTGGTGAAAGAATTTCACTGAAATGAACGGTCTTCTAAATGTGCTTGCTTTACAAGTGAATTAATATTTTTTTTTTTTTTTTTTTACTAACTCTATTGTGGCTCTGCTGCAGAGCTGCCTGACGAAAAATAAAAATGGATATCCCTGCAATCAGTACAACGCTGACTTCAGGGAAGGGGGAGGGAATGGGGAACTTTGCTTACGGTTTTCTCTCAAACCATAAAGGTTTGAGAGATGAACCTGGGAGCAACTGAATTATTTTTTAAAGAGCTACACTATGGGGATTAGTAATATTAAAGTATTACTATCCCATTAACAGGGTGTTAACAAGTGGCATAGTGACAGCAGCAGTACTTGGTTTCTGGTGTCATGGTGTTTGGTTTGGATAGAGTTGTGCCAGGTGTTATTTACCACACACCGTGTACATTGCAGTTGCTTATAAGTCACAGTTCCTGCTCTCAAGGGAATAATTTATGTTCTAGTTAAAACACACCCATGATTATGGAGCAGGGGCAGGTGGAGAAGGATTATTGGCCAACTAATTCTTTTCCCCACATATATATGAAGTGATGGGGGCTAGTTGTGATGCTGTCTACTTATTCAGGCACATCACTGAAGCTAGTAGTGGCAAGTGACACCATGATCATAATCGCTCATATCACTGCTGCTGTTGATCCCTCTCCCTTTGAGCTGCCTAATCATCCTGCTGTTTAAACAACTCAGCAGCAGCAAGAAAGCAGTCACAAATTCTGCGTCTACATCAAGGCATTTGATTTGATGTGTCCACTGGCCATCACTACTAGGGATGTGCAAAAGTTGTCGCCATGTTCCATGAGAAATCCCACGAAAAACACGTTATTGTCCGCTCTTTTTGCGGGAAAATCCGCTTTTAAAAGAGCGAGTAAAATGTCTTTGGTTTTAGGTCATTGGCCAAAATTCAGTGGCTAGAAAGTTTATCCCATTGATTTACGTTTTGGCTTTATCGCTATAAAAACGTGACTTATTCCAGGAAGTGAAACACAATAGAAGCAGCTACAGAGCGAAGTAGATGTGCTGTGCTGTTCTGCTGTTATTTGTTTGTTAAACTGATGCAGGAGAGGCTCAGTGACTGCTATCACTATGAGCAGTACAAAGAGGAACTGGAAGCACCCTTATTATGTGTCCACTGAGTCCCCCTAAATCACCCCTAGGGATCTTGTGGAAATGAATGGGAAAGTAGGAAGAGAAGGGTAGTACTAGTGGGAGCAGGACAGGTCAGCTGCCTGTGCCTGCTGCAAGACGTGCTGCCCTTGCTGCCAGTGCCACCATTGCTGTACCTTCTGCCAGTGCCACCATTGTTGTACCTGCAGCCACCATTGTTGTACTTGTTGCCAGTGTGTCTTGTAATACTCAGGAGGGGCGAAAGAGAAGATACCAAGTGTGACATCAAGGGACCCTAAGTCACACTTGCCATTCCCAAGCAGTCCCACCAGTGCTATTACTACTACTTCTACTTCTACTAAGGTCCAGCAGTTTGGTAGTGTTAGGAGTGAAGGAGGGGGTAATCAACAACAATATCCTCGTATTACTAGAGACTGAGGAGGAAGATGTGAACTTGATGTGGCTGGTGTTAGTAGTAGCAGTAATGGTGAAGCAGTCAGAGTGGTAGGGGAAACATTTGAGAGCGTCCAGACTAGCAGCCAAGGGAGCCCACACCATTACTCTGACCCTGGTAGTCCTCACCTTCCCTTCACTATAGTGTGCAAGTGGAACATGATCGTGAAAACTAAGAAGCCAGAACTGCTGTTGGGGGAGAGCAGGCGCACAAATAATACCACCACACCACCAGCAGATGCACAGATCATCTGCCTGTGCCTGCTGCTACTGCTGCCAGTCTGCCTTCTTCAAATCAAAAGGAAATACAAAGTGTGACGTTAGGGGACCCTCTGTCACATTGCTCGTCACCTCCTCCAAGCAACAGTGGAATGTCTAATAGAGCAGAAGCACTTAGGGACTAGTGGGGGTGGTGGTGGTGATGCTGGAGTAGCTGGGGCAGAGGATACATTGATGGCCTTTTTCTCCGAAACTTAGAAGGATGGGAGACTGGATGAGGATGGGCATCACCACCAGCAGTGACATTTTGGAATTTGATGAATTTGCAGCTGCTGAGATGCAAAGGCAGCAGAATGCTAAGGAACAAGCTAGTATGCCAATGGTGTCAACAAGTGATGCGGGACTAGGATAGGTTCCACTTGCCAGTGTCAGCAATACTCCTGGTCCTAGTTGTAGTGCTGAATCTGAGACAGTAGCAGTAACAGCAGCAACATTATCCGCTGCCACAGACAGTGAAGGGGAACGTGGAGGAGGAGAAAGAGGACATTCATCTCCACCTGCTGCCTCCCCCCTGAAGTCATAGGTGTGGAACTATTTTTCTCTTGGTGTAGGCACAGTGCACAATTTGTGAGAAGTTGTGAGGAGAGGAGGCAAAACACCTTGGCACAAGCACCCTGATATCGCACATGAAACAGACACCATGACATGATAAAGCCACACCCACCACAGAAATCAAGCACTGCTGTTGCTGTACCCCCTGACTCTCCTGAAAAGTAACAAGAGGTGAGGCGGAGATCAAAGAGGAGGAAGAATAGAGCAACCCAGGCAGAGACTGGAAGTTCCATGATGAGTGAAACAACTAGCTCGCCATCACCTTCTAGGGTAACTATATGTTCTGCCAATCCACCTAATTCATAGTTACCTCACCCGCCAAATGATAGCCACTCTGTTGATGTTAGGATGTGGCAGTTCGTCTCTACTCATTGCACACCGTGTGGTACACTGACCACACATGCCAGTGTGGTGGAGGAGACTCACAAGCAGGGCATCAATTGGCATCTGAGGATATTCCATTCTGCAGAATATGCTAGGATGCTGACAGGGAGGGTTCATCATTACTATTAAACTGTCAGCAGGTTGTCATATGTCCTTAGCTGGGTCTAGGCAAGGGGTATAGTGACAGCAGCAATAGTTGGGTTCTGGTATCATGGTGGTTTGATACAGTTGAGACCCCAGATTTTATTTAACCCACACACACTGTGCACATTGCACCTGCTGATGAGAGGCACAGTTCCTGCTCTGAAGGGAAAAATCTATATTCTAATTACAATATACCCATGTGTTTGGAGGAGGGGCAGGTGGAGGAGAATTAATGGCCAACTTCTTCTTTCTCCACATAGACTGGGGGCTACGTATTATGCTGCTAATGCCTCAGATGCATCACTGGAGATAGTAGTGGAAAGTGGAACCTTCATCATCCATCACTCATGTTATTGCTATTGTAGATCTCATTCCCTTTCAGCTGCCTAATCATCCTTCTTCTTAAACATCTCGGCAGTAGTAGCAGCAAGGACAGCAGTTGCAAATTCCACAATTATGGACTCAGATTCAGGAGGAGGACATTTGACAATGGCACTAGGCCAGTAGGGAATTTTTTTTTTCACAGGGCTTGTGCTTTGGGGAAAAAAAATAACACTAAGGGCCATATGTTCAAAGAAGTAGCGAAATAGCTTTTGTTATTTGTAACAACTTTTCAAAGTACAGTGTCGTTGGGATCATTATTATGTTGTTTCTCCTGAATGAAATTGTTGTATGTAATAACAAAAATGTCTTACCGAACGACAAAAATGTCTTAAAAACAAGTCTTAACTAAAGACAAAAAATGAGTTTAAAAATGTCTTTACTAATGACAAAAATGTCTTAACTAAAGACAAAAATTCTCATTCCCTCCACTTTTTTCTTAACGTACCAATTTTGTCTTTTGCAAGACTTTTTTTTTTTTTTTTTTTGTCGTTAGTTACAACAAATTTTCGTTTCCTTTATACGACACTGGAGAATAGTTTAACCACGCCCTTGCCACTCCCCTTTGCCTGTCAGTTCTGAAGTTGCCGTATACAACGGACATTACTAGTTTTTTGTCATATACTTTATAGAAAATGTTGTCCATACATACAATTACCTATTTTTGTCTTTCATACATTTTTTTGTCATTATCCCTTTGAACATATGGCCCAAAGTCCTACAAATAAGCCCAAAAATGTTTTGGGGTTTGTTTCTAACAAGCCTAAGTCCTACAAATTAATGTTTCCTCAGGGCTTGGGCCTCTAATAACAAATCCAACAAATCATCATCTACAAAGTACTCTATCAAGTAAAGTATCAGTCCACCCCAGTGGCATATTATGTCAGGGGGTTACTGTCTCTATCACTTTTCATACAAATGTCTTATTTTATTGATTTATTTTTTTTTTTTATTAACTGTCCCCCCCCAATACCAGTCAAGAAACCACCCCCCTGTTCAACTGATTCATTCATTCATCAACACAGTCACCCTCCTCAGACCCCTTTTATACCATGTTTTATGAGTTTTTTTCAATTTTATTTAAGATTAATTTTTTATTAACTGCCCCCTAATACCAGTAAACAAACCCCCACCCCCCGAAAAAATTTCCCTGTTAAACTGATTCTTTCGCCCACTCCCCATCATCCCAGGCACCCTCATCCCCCTTTTATACTAGGCCTTTGGGAAATAAAATAATATTTGCTATGTATTGTATGTAACTTATATGTTCCCATTGATTTCAATGGAATGAGCTAGGTGAAAAAAACTGGAAAAAGCAGAAAAGCTGCACTTTTCCCAGGAAATTATTTGCCAATTTCAGTTTCAGATGAAAATTTTCCCCAATCTCTAATCAATACATGACCTACAGGCACCAGGCCAGTAGGGCATTTTTTTCCTCAGGGCCTGTGCTTTACAAAACAATATCCTATATAATAATTTGCTAAGTTGTGTGTAACGCCGGACATGCGCAGTAGACACTGCTGCGCGTGCGGCAGTCATGCATAGTACAGACTGCCCGCGCCGCGGCTGATACAGAGCTGCGCACTCTGAAGGAGCGTCCAGCTCTGTATCAGCTGTGGCGCGGGCAGTCTCTGCTGCGCGTGACTGCCCCGCGACCGGCTGCCAGAGGCACTGTGGCCCGTGTAACGGGCTGTTCAACTAGTATATAAATAAATAGGCCTACAAAAAACATTTGGGAGGCTTGTTTCTACCAAGCCAAAGTCCTACAAACCTTGGGCCCCTAACAACAAATCTTACAAATCATGCTCTACAAAATACTCACGTGATGTATCAGTCTACCCCAGTGGGAGCTTAAGTCAGGGGGTCCCTGTCTCTATAAGATTACAAATAAAATTCTTATTTCATTTTATATTTTTTTTTTATTAAAGGGATAGTAATACTTCGTTGTATCTTTATTTTATTTTGTAGACATTAAAAAAACATGAAGAATGATATAAGTCTTATATCTCAAACCTTTATAGTTTAAGAGATATTCACAAGCAAAGTTTCCCCCTCCCGCCCCTTTTACCTAGTGTAAGCCATCTCTTCTCTGTCCCCCCCCCCAATTCCAGTCAAGAAACCCCCCCCAAATCAAATTCCCTGTTCAACTGTTTCTTTACCAGACTCCTCACAGCAACACAGACACCCTCCTCAGATCCTCTTCATACCATGTCTTATGTTTTTTTTATTATATTTAGTATTTGTTTTTATTAACTGCACCCCCAATCCCAGTAAACACCCCCCCCAAAAAAAATGCCCTGTTCTTTCCCCAACTCCACCAACATAGGCACCTTCATGCACCTTTTATACTATGTCTTTGGGAAATAAAATAATGTTTGCTATGTGTAGTGTGTAAATTCAATATTTCCACTGATTTCAATGGAATGAGGTAAGTGAATAAAAGTGGAAAAACTATTTTTCATGGGAAATTTTTTTTGACTGGAAGTGCTATTATTCAGCAATTCTGTTTTGAGGACAATATTTTCATCCATCCCTACTAAATAGTCCCAAAGTCTAAAATTCCTTTTATATCGCTCGGGTCCCTAATCTCAAGGTTTGGAGTTTTACTCCATAGTTAAAAATGTTTGCAAGGAAGTGTCTGAGGTATGTCTAAGATTATATAAGATATTTGAGAGATAAGGGAGAAATAACCTAAGACATTTCCTATGAGGTTGGAAAAGTTTGTTTTAGACCTGCTAGTTAGTAGTAAGCCTTCATGTAGTGGGTCAGTCGTGGAAGTGTATGTCCTCTCAGTTTGAACCCAAAGTTTGTCCTGTCCATTATGTTTCGAAGCTAGGAGTGTAGCTTGATATTCTTTCTTTAGATCTGGTAGACCCAGGCCTCCAACAGCTCTATCTGTGCAAAGAGGAGCACTCCATGCGGAGTTTCCGAGTGCTCCATAGAAAAGAGTAGAGCATGCTAGAAGCCCTAGTGAAGAAGGTATGGGGAATGCTGATCCGGAGGGTTTGGAATAGATATAGGAAGTGTGGTAAAACACTCATCTTGATCACATAAAATCTACCTAGCCAAGAGATTTATAGTGTATTCCATCTGAAAAGGTCTTTTTAAAGTGCCTGGAGGAGAGTGGAATAGTTCAGTTCATACAGTGTTATGTGAGCTGGAAAAGATACTAAATAAGACTGTTTCTTAATCATTTCATAAGAAAAGTATAGAAGGTGGTACCACAGATCTAGAGAAGTCCTAGATTTTCAGGATAAATTAAAAAGAAATGTAACTACCCAAATAAGTATAAGTAAAAGGAACTTCTGCTACCCCCCCCCCCCACGAGGAGTGCGGAAAGACACCCCTATCCCCAGAAAAGCAAATATCACTATCAATGATTTGCCATAATGGTGCTAGGCAAATATATACCCTTTTCAGCTCATGCCCGGTATCTTCCCTCCAAGGCCTGTGTGTGGCCAGACAAAAGAGAGAGGGAAACACCAGGGTCTTAGATGGTCCATCAAGCAGTAGTATAAAATACTGTATAAACCAAAAATGAAATAAAGGCATACACACAGTCTTATCCTTACTTACTGTGTTTCACCTAAGGATGTGAGATTTATCAAAAATAAGGACCAACAAAAACCACGAGTATATATAGTCAGCAACAGTACTGCTTCACAAAAATTACGATGAACCAATAATATTGTTCAAACACATATATTACTCCTACACTAAACAGTACACTTAAAAGTAAACAACAAGAGAAAAATATGACCATAACAGAGAAAATATACAATACCCAATATACAAAACAATGTGTTCTTAATGAGAAATAGTGTCCACCAGGTCATCCAAATCAATATAAGAAGTCAAACTCCATAGGATCTCCGCTGCTCACTCACAATGGGTAGGGCTCCCACAGAAGAAAAACTAGAAAGTTAAAAAAAAAAAAAAATACAAAAAGAAGCCACACACAAGATTCTTTCTGACTGTAGTAGCAGTTAAACAGACTTGATCCTTCACCAACACAAGATAAAAAGCTCTAGGAAATGTACTCACATCCTTCAGAGGCTCATACCAACCTCGCCTGTACTGGCTCAAACTCCATTCAAGTGCTTTTGATCAACTCTGGTTAACTCTGTGAAAGTAACAGCAAGTGCTGGATAATATCAAACCTATTTTATTCTGAAACGGATACTCCTTACTCAGAATCGGAGTGAGGGACTATTAGTGAAGCCAGAACACTAGATAGTAAGCGTAACAATGCTTTGTAGAAAATCTATAAATGTTTAATATCAAAAAGATATATATATATATATACAGTCGTGTGAAAGAAAGTAGATCGTCTCTGAATTCTATGGTTTTACATATCAGGATATAACAATTTATGTTTATAACAATCATATGTTCCTTAGCAGGTCTAAAAATTAGGTAAATACAACCTCAGATGAACAACAATACAAGACATATTACACAGTGTCATGATTTATCTATCACAAATAAAGCCAAAATGGAGAAGCCATGTGTGGAAAAACGAAGTACACCTTATGATTCAATCGCTTTTAGAACAACCTTTAGCAGCAATAACTTAAAGTAATTGTTTTCTGTATGACTTTATCACTCTCACATCGTTGTGGAGGAATTTTGGCCCACTTTTCTTTACAACGTTGCTTCAGTTCAGTGAGGTTTGTGGGCATTTGTTTATGCACAGC
Source organism: Rhinophrynus dorsalis (assembly GCA_037306005.1). Classification (NCBI taxonomy): domain Eukaryota; kingdom Metazoa; phylum Chordata; class Amphibia; order Anura; family Rhinophrynidae; genus Rhinophrynus; species Rhinophrynus dorsalis. The sequence continues at coordinate 301,603,027 of CM074723.1, read as the reverse complement.
TCTCTTAAAGTCCCGCAACAGCATGTCAGTCGGGTTGAGGTCTGGACTTTGACTGGGCCATTACAACACCTTGATTTTTATTTTTCAGCCATTCTGTTTTGGATTTGCTGGTGTGTTTGGGATCATTGCCCTGTTGCATGACTCAATTTTGGCCAAGCTTTAGCTGTTGGACAGATGGCCTTACATTTTACTATAGAATACTTTGGTATTGTAACGGAAGCTAAAAGGCACCGCGTCACCTTCCACCGTAGTTCCCGGGTCTCTCCTTCTCGATGTCAGACTGGCGTCGTCGGATGCACTGGTCGAGCAGATAAAAGGTCCGGTGGTCAACTCAAAGTGGCGTCGAACCCCGGTGTAGTTGACTCTACGTTGAAGGAAGCGAATCGAGGAGGGGTCGACAGAGCTCACGAGCAGTGGAGCATCTCAGAACTGGAACTCCGGTCAGTAGAGAGTGAGGCCTCTACTCTCGGGCTATGACAAACAGGGAAAGTGTAGCCGGAAAGAAGGTAGAGATTGCCAAGCAGATTCGAGCACTCCGTAGCTCAAATCAAAGGGTCGCAGGAACTTAAAGAAGCAGGGAAGTGTCCACGTTGCCACCTGGCAGCATCCAAAGTTGGGTTGCAGGATGCTGGCAGCAGATGGTCGAACGATGCACAATACTCTGCTAAGATGGGTGTCAGAGTGGCCACTTTAATACCATGAGAACATAAGACTCCAGGACGCTTGTTCACTCCAAAAGTAACTCTCCCTTTATTGGCACAAAGCACACACATTTATACACAGCAAGCACATTGAAACTCATGGGGAAACAAGATACAATGGGGAACATAATTCAATCACAACACAGGAGACAAAAGGCCAATGGCAGATGGCTTAACAAACGCAATAACTCAGACATGATTACATTTCAGATACAAAAGGGTTTGATTAATTCCAGACAAAGATACAACAACTTGAGGTGCGGGAATACACATTAGAGAACAATGGCCAGGGGTTGAAGCACAGTTGCAACTGGTTTGAATAATCGGCTTCAACCCTGGCCAGTCAAAGCGTACAGTGAGTCAGCTGGTCGACCAATCCCCAAGCCGCATACTTTTCCCCATGTTAAATCTATGGGAGACCTTTAAACCTCCTGCTCAGGGATTCGACCAATCCGGCGTTGACTCACTGCCCTCGGTTCTCTGTGCTTGATTCGATGATGGTCCTCGAACCAGGAACCTCTGACCCATAGTCAGCGAAATGTGTAAACCCTCGAACACACTTCGTATAGTAGACTAGAACGTTTGACATACATTCATCAAAGTCTATGAACATAAGTCTTTTCTCTAAGGTAATTGCTGGCCAGTTCGTACGACAGGGCACAAAGCACAGTGCAAAATGTCCACAGTCTTTGGCTAAACTGTCTTATGGCCAGACAAGGGCTCAAGTAATGGGTAGGATCCGTTACAGGTATACAAAGGAGTTCATGGTCGACTCAATAACTGAAAGTTCCCAGGGCTGAGGCTGCAAAACAAGCCCAAATAATCACCCCTCCACCATTGTGCTTGACAGTTGGTATAAGTTGTGTATGCTGAAATGCTGTGTTTTGGTTTTCACCAAACGTGGCGCAGTGCATTATAGCCAAACCTCTCCACTTTGTTTTCGTATTTCCAAAGGACATTGTTCCAGAAGTCTTGTGGTTTATTCAGATGCAACTTTGCAAAACTAAGTTGTGCTGCCATGTTCATTTTAGAGAGAAGAGACTTTCTCCTGGCAACCCTTCCAAACAAACAATACTTATTCAGTCTTTTTCTAATTCTACTGTCATGAACTGTAACATGTTGGTGGGGTGTGGGGAAGGAATCAGTTGAACAGAGGATGATTTTTGGGGGATATGTTTACTGGGATTAGGGGGCAGTTAATAAAAAATAAAATAGAAACCATAAGGCATGGTATAAAAGAGGTCTGAGGAGGGTGCCTGTGTTGGTGAATAAATTAATCATTTGAACAGGGAATTTGTTTTGGGGGGTTTATTGACTGCTATTGTGGGGTTTGCTGGTGTCTGTGACAGATGCTAAATGGGAAGGCTGAAGGAAAAAATGGCATGACCACTGAGCTAATCAAATCTGTGGAGTTTGGGCCATGAAAATACTAACATGCACATGCCAGCAGATTTGGAGGAAATTAGCATGGCCTGAGAAATTGAAGAATAAAAAAAAAATCCCAATAACAAAGAAGGGAGATGTTAAGAATGTGCAAACTACAGGACAATTGCTCTATACTACGTGCAAGTCCTTTTTGAAGATACTGCATGCTAAATGCTATTAGAATACTGAACACACACACACACAATATATACACACAAGACAAAAAAAAATGTGCCCTTCCATACAAATTGTGCAAGTGTGTGCCCGATATTGGCCATATATAATACCACTGTGTTAATAAATATATAAACATGTAGGAGGGACCCTGTAATTTAGTTAATGCAGATGCTTCTTACTTTTTCGATTTAAAATCGCTAATAAAGCATTTACATTTTTCGTTTGCACCACTTCTTTCTTTCTTTTATTTAAAATACTTTTAAAGGCTGATTTTTGGATTTGTCTTAGTTTGCACACACCTTGCCTGTTTGCAATCAATTATTATTCCCCATATGGCCTGTGGGGGTGGGAAATGTTGGCCTATATGGAGGGCTGGTGGATTCCACAGTCCTATTGGGCTGGTATCCACTCACTGCAGGTTACAAAGCACTGCAGGATTACAAAAGCCCTTCTATACACCTTTTTAAATTATATATTTATGCAGCCTTTGTCATGTGGCTTCATGTAGCAGCGATCACATGTACTAAGCCACTGGGAAAGGCTGAAACTGATTGCTCCAGGACAGCCTCTCCGGCATTATCAGAGTGCTTCCAGAGGTGTGCTGTGATCATGAAGTCTTGGCATGCCAGGACTGTCATCCGTACTTAGTGGATTCCTGTGATGGTCCTGTTACCTCACCCATCACTAACAGATTAAAAGAAGATTACATTTCTAGCAAAAGAGAACATAGTTATACTGTGTATTATCAGGTTAAACAAGAAGCCCTGATATTTCATGGACTGAACTCGATGGACTTGCATGTTTTTCAGTTACAAACGAACATCATCCTGGAGTCAAGACGTATGTAATTCAAATTTTATGGGGGTATACTGTGGCAAAGCTTGAATGTTGCTTTTTAACTTAATTTACTGTGTAACTATATGCTTCTCTAGACCAGTGTGTCTCAACCAAACCATAAAGTTGCAGGATTTTGTGATTTTGCTGGCTGAGCACACAGGAACTAACTATAACGAAAGACCAGCTAACTAAGTACCTTAGTCAAGGAAATATTGCAATTAGGGGTACATGACTATTATGATTGTGATACTGTAGACCCAAAAATGAAAGATCACCAACTGGTTTAGGTTGAACCAATGAAAGACAGAGACATTCATGGTGGGGCCCAATCACATGACTGAAGCTCTTCAACATTCAACCATACCCCTGGAGCCTCAGAGATAGTGCTAGTTGAAATCCAAAAGCGTAAAACTTGGAGTTGTCTTAAATTGTAGTCTGACAATCTAATGTCACATCAGGCAGCTGTGTTCAAGTCAGACTGTGACAAGCACTCCCCAAGAACAAACAAAATAAAGTGTTTTGTTCTAAGGCATGGTGACCTCTCAGAGGTGGTACAAGACATATTTCTCACTACCAAGTGGCACTGCAGAGAGGAAATCTCCATGTCTATATCAGACTGGTCCTACCCGCAGGCAGTACAGCATGTCAGGGAAATGCTCTCTGCATGAAAGAATCCGCACAACCCCAGATTTATGTTTCTGCCTATGTGGGCATCATATGTGTGGTGCAGCTGATTCCCTTTAGCACATGGAGAGCAATGGCCCATGCTGGGATACACTTCTAACTTAGGGAGACACGCAAAGAAAGATTGTGACAAGCACTCACCTAGAAAAAAAACAAAATAAAATGTTTTGTTCTGAGGCATGATGGCCCTTCAGAGGTGCAATGAGTCCTGTTTTTCACTTGTCACATTTGTTTGTTGTAGGTCTCCCTAAGTAGGAGTATCCCAGACATGGGCCCTTGCTTCCATGTGCCTAGAGTGTCAGATGCACCATACTGAAGAGGCCCACATAGGCTGAGACGTATGTCTGTGATTTTGCTGTCTCTCTCATGCAGAGAGGATATGTCTGATATTTCAGAGCTGGACTGTCTATGGGCAGGACCAGTCTGATATGGAAATTTTCCTCTCTGCAATGGCACATGGGAGTGAAAAACATGACTTATAGCACCATGGGAGGCCACCATGCCTAAGAAAATGACACTTTTTCTTGTTCATGCTTAATGGGTGCACTCCACATTTGTTTGTTGTAGCTGTGATCAAGTTCTCATTTTTCTGTGTGAGAAAAGTAGCACAGATAAAGCTTATAATTCCACAAAAGGCAAAACAAGGTCATAGAGCAAGTGAACCCACAGTTTACTCTCTCCCGATTGTATCCAGTGGGCTATAATTGAAACTTGAATGGTTTGATAATATCTGGTAACCAAGGGAAGAACAAGAGCACTCTCCCTCTTCCCCAGGACCAACATACGAATGCCAATTCTCGCAGGTTTGTCAGCCCATACCAAGGAGTTTGCCTCTGAAATGATTTCAGAAAGGCTGCCAATAGAGAGACCAGCACAGTTTGTAACAAATAGAGCAATTTAGGGATAACAGCCATCTTCACTAAGTTAACCCTCCCCAGCCACGAAAGGAAGAGAGAGAGCCATTTCTGAAAGTCCTTAACAACATTTGCCAGCAAAGGGGTGTAATTGAGCAAAAACAAATCTTTGAAGCAAGAAGAGGTATACCCCCAGATATTTCAACCTTTCCAAAGCCCAGAGAAAGGAAGAAACATGCTATATAGCACTCCTGCAGTCAAGAGAGACAGAAATGCCCAGTAACTCAGACTAGAAGATATTTGGCTTAAAATCTGACAGCAAGACAAAGCTCCGCAGTTCCCACAAAACTGCCGGGAGAGACCGAAGAGGGTCAGTGACCACCAACAGGAGGTCATCAGAAAAAAGGGCCAGCTTGTGTTCCAAGGAGCTAGAATGAAGACCCCTGATCTCTGGATTCCTATGTAGGAAACATGTCAAAGCTTCCATTGTCAAAATGAAAATGAGTGGGGGCAGGGGGCATCCCTGTTGGGTGCCATTGTTCAGGGTGAACGGATCAGATAAGCCTCTAGGGAGCCTAACTTTGGCAGAGGGAATCATGTATAAGGCTCTAAGTGGTGATAGTGAGGGCTGAGACCCAGGTGACAGAGGGCTGCCTCAATGAATGACCACGACACTCTGTCAGAAGCCTTCTCCTCATCCACTGACACGAAAAGTGTCTGTTAATTGCGTTTACGGGCTAACTCCATCAGTTGCATGACCTTTATGGTATTGTCCCTTGCCTCCCGGCCTGGGACAAATCCCATTTGGTCACGATTAGACATGTGCGAATTCATTCGGAGACATTCGGATTTCGTCGAAAATGGGGTCATTCGGAGACATTCGGCCAATCCGAAACTCAAGGGTCATTCGGAAAAAATGATCCGACTCCGAACAGCCCAGGTCCGAAATTCGTCGAAACTTTCGGAAATTTCGGCAATCGACACATTTCCAAAAGTTTTGACTACTTTTGACCAGGACATTTTGTACTTCCTGTGCGCGCTCAATTACTTTCCCTCCATAATTTTCCCTCCATGTCTCTAGTCCAATTCCATTCTCTGTTTCATGCACTACTTCCCTCTTTTGTCTGTATTCTAATAGCCTTCTTCGTTTCATGATGGGGGTTGGACTAATGACACAGTCACACAGACAGACAGCCTGCATTTCCTCATTGGGTTGTTGGAGCTCAGAGACAGCAGAGATTAGAGAGTGTACAGTTGTTGTGTAGGCAGGCAGGTAGCATTAGGCTAGGCATAGGTAGGCAGCCAGCATTAGTTCCAGTTATTGCCACTGCAAGAACAAGTAATATTTGTTCCTGTGCAAAATATAAAAAAATATTAGGTATTTGTTCGAATACAGGGCCGGCCCTTACATGGGTCCCAGTGGGTCCATGGACCCAGGCGGCACTTTGACAGGGGCGGCAATTTGCCGTCCCATAGCATGTTTATTTTGTGCTCTTCCGCCATTTCTGTGTTGCAGGGTGTCCCATCAGTGTGACTGTCAGCAGCCGGGCAGCCCTATGCTCACTCAGTGGTGATGCCTGCTGGCTGCTTCAGTGACGTGAATTATGTGATAGTGAAACATTATGCCTATTTTGTATTGTTTATCGCCCACCTAAAGTCAAGACTTGAGTAAATAGGTCTACCATCCCAGATTTGCTAGAGAGGTTTTACAAATACAGGAGGGTGCCCCCTGTACAAAATGAGTCTAAACATTTGGGATCCCTAGTATGAGTGCACAACAGTGCATGATGTGTCCTGAACAGGATTGCTGTGAGGTGTCTCCACCCAGAAGGTGCTGGCCGGGCTGAGCTTCAACATTGCGACAAGTGACCAACTAAGAGCACCGTGCCGTGCAGCCATAGCATCACCCCCTCCTACTCTCCGGGTCCCGCTGACTGGCAATAACAGGTGAGTCACTAAGAGATCTGAAGCCTTTCTGGAAGTCCTTTCACTTGGAAAGGGGCTAGGTATTACTTGGGGGAGTTGCCTCGTGTGTAAATAATTTCTAGGTGGGAGATGAATGTGCATCACTTATGTGTTTCCTAACAGTAGTTAGAATACAACTCCCATCATCCCCTGATTATGACATTGGGAAATGCCCAGCAATTACCGTAGAGCCCTGTATTGCACACTCACGGAAAACGGTGATATTGCTATACTAAGACAATGCTGTGGACCCCTCTTCAGTATAGATGTCAAGCATTTTTTTTTATTTCTCTCCTGTGTTGCAGTTTGTCCACAACAGAATGTCTCAATTTTTCTTTTTAACCCTTTGAATGCCAGAGTGGTATGCAACGTATTGCTTTGCAATGCATTGCGTACCACTCTGGCACTCAAAGGGTTAACACATTACATCTATCACATTACAATCATTGATGTTTATTCTTGATGTAGTATGAAACTCTACAATGTATATACACAGAGTTATCTGATATGAGGGGAAATCAGGATAGGAAAACGAGAGAGAGGAATTTGGGTACTAAAGAGGGACAGTAGGGTAGGAGGCTGGTACCAGAAAATGAAACCTTAATCTTTACCCATGTACTAACATAGAATGTGACATGTAGTTTGTCCATATTCGAGTCGACCACTTATGTTGAGTAGGATGTGACAGGCATGGGTTTTCGATGTCGAGCATATGCTAAATTGAATGACAGGCATGAGGTTTCGATGTTCGAACATGATAAATTGAATGACAGGCATGGGGTTTCGATGTTCGAACATGCTAAATTGAATGACAGGCATGGGTTTTCGATGTTCGACGTTTGCATTGTGACTGGCATCCCATGCTAGAGTAGAGGCATGCACAGACTTTCAATGTATGACAATGTCCGTTTTTGGGATGGATCTTTTTCTAAATGCACACCCTGTCTGCAAATAATGATAGCAGCGTGCACGGAGGCGCACTGCTATAATTTAACCCATGTTAAATTCGGCCGAATAATTCGGAATGGATCAGAATTTCGTCCGAATCGAATAGGCCCGGTCCGAAATTAGGATCATCCGAATTAGAAAAAAAAAAATTCGTCCGAATTAGAATTTTACCGAAAATTTTGCCCGTGCACAAGTCTAGTCACGATCAATTACCAAGGGAAAGAGGGGTTGTAGTTGGTTAGCAAGAATATTTGTATATATCTTAATATCTGTATTAAGCAAGGATATGGGACAGTAGCTAGCGGGCATCTTCCTTTTTTAAAATTTTTTATTAAATGGCTGCTCATCATCTTAGCCAACAGTCTTGTCCACTGCTGCCCTTATTTCGCTATATAAATCACTAAAAAACTGCCTGACACCCTCAATCTCTCTAGCTGCTTGGCTTTGTGTTTCATTTCCTGGAAAGTTTGTAGCCATTGGAAAAAAAATGAAAACACTTTGGCAGTAGGAGAAAAAGGTGAAGATTTTAAGGGGTTTGTTTAAAGCAGACAACCATGTGGTCTTTGTGGATTTTTTGCAGGAACACAATGGGACCTTTTGCCCACCCCTACTTACGATCCCAAATACTGTTTGAAAATTTGATGGTTGTTGATTGAATGCAAGATAATTTCTCAGAATGCTGAGGTAGCATTGCAATCCTTGACCTTTCTTCTCACTGGTAGGGGTTTTTCCTTTTCAACATAAAAATTTGCTGTTCTCCAGGAAGAGTAACACCATTCAAGAAACTACAGAGAGAGAGAGAGGTGCTAGGCTGTTGTGCTGTGAAATTTATACAAAATTGAAGCAGGAGAGGCTCATACAGACTGTCAATATCAGCAGGTTGAATGACAATAACAGTAGGACATGGAAGGACAGTTGTGCATCTAGTGAGTGTGAGGAGGCGGAGATGACCACTACCACCAACATGAAAATGTCTGGATGCCCTGGTTCCCCAGTCTCAATTCTGGCCAATCCCCCTACATCACCCCTAAGGTTTTTGGGTAAAATTATCTCTTGGGAGGAAGAAGAGGCTAGTATAACAAGCAGGATAGGTCAGCTGCCTGTGCCTGCAGCCAGCGCTGCCACAAGTGCAGCGCTTGCTACCAGTACTGAACCAGCTGCCAGTGTGTTTTGTAATTCTCAAGATGGGGGAGGAGGAGATGCCAAGTGTGACAGCAGGGGACCCTAAGACACATTTGCCATGCCCAATCAGACCTGTTACTGGCACTACCACTAAAAAAAATGTGCAGCTGCTTGTACAGAGTGTTAGGAGTAAAGTAGGGGGTGATTATCATATTACTTGTGAGAAGGAAGACTCAGGGCCTTAAATTGATGTGGCTGGTCTTAGTAGTAGTAACAGTGATGGTGAAGCAGATGGTGTGACTAGTGATAGCATAGTGGTAAGGGAAGTAATGCAGAGCATCCAGACTAGTGGTGAAGAGAGCCCACACCATTCCTGTGACCCTGGGAGTCCCCTTGCCCCACGATATTGTCCAGGTGGAACATGATCCTGAGGAAGGCGGAATTGTTGCCTAGCGGCAATAATATCCCCATCACCACCAGGAGCACAGATCCGCTATCTGTGCCTGCTGCTAGTGCTGCCAGTCTGCCGCCTTCAGGTCAACAAGATATGGCAAGTGTGACATTATGGGAACCTCTGTCACATTTCTCAACTGCTTCTCCAACCAGTGAGATGTCTGTAATACAGCAGCGGCAGCACGGACGGACTGGTGGTGGAGATGATGGTGGAGAAACTTTGGTGGAAGAGACATTCATTTTTAGCCCAAACTGAGAAGGAATGGGAGACTGGGATGGGCACCACCACCACCAGCAGTGAGCTTTTGGAATTTGTGGAGTTTGCAGCTGATCTAATTATTGCTGTTGCTGAGTTGCAATGGCAGCAGGATGCTGAGGAGCAGGCTAGTGTGCCACAAACCATTGTGGACACAGTGGGAATGGGGTTAACAAGTGATGTGACACTAGGACAGGTTCTACTTGCCAGCAGCAGCAATACTCCTGGTCCTAGTTGCAGTGCTGATTCTGAGGAAGTTGCAGCAACAACCTCAACATAATCCTCTGCCCCAGCCAGTGAAGGGGAATGTGGAGGAGAAGAAGAAAGAAGCCATTCTTCTCCACCTTTCCCCTCCCCCCTGAAGTCATGGGTGTGGAACTATTTTCCTCTTTTGGGTAGGCACAGTGCAGTCATCAACAATGGCACTGTGCACAATTTGTTACAAGTCAGTGAAAAGGGGAAAGATGGGAAAGTGCCTTGGCATAACTGACCTGATAACACACATGAAACATAGACACCATGACATTTATGTGAAGCATGTTAAAACCAAACACCCACCAAAGAAATTGGGGACTGATGTTATTATACCCCCTGACTCTCCCCTAAAGGCAACAAGAGGCAAAATGGAGATCAAAGAGGAGGAAGAATAGAAAAATCCAGCCGGAGACTGAAAGTTCTATGCCAAAAGTTGACGTGTCCTTAGTAGGGAGTGGACAAGGGGCATAGTGACAGCAGCAGTACTTTGTTTCTGGTGGAGAGATTTCCCACTGGGGACCCTAAGGGTCATGGTGTTTGGATAGAGTTATGTCAGGTGTTTGAAGTCTGTGCAGATGTACCCATTTTTCCCAGTCCTTCCATTATTTACCACGCACACTGTGCACCTCTCACTGTGTGAGAGGCACAGTTCCTGCTTTCAAGGAAAAAATATATATTCTCTTTGGAAGAGGCTCAGGTGGAGAGGCATTATTGACCACCACCTTTTTTTCCCACATATAGCTAAAGTGGGTGGGGGCTAGTTATGGTGCTGCTACTGGAGCTAGCTATGGCAAATGGAACCTTCATCACCCATGTAACTGCTGTTGTTGATACCATTCCCTTTGAGCTGCATAATCATCCTATTGTTTAAACAACTCAGCAGCAGAAGCAAGAGCAGCAGTCGCAAATTCCACAATTACATTTGACAATGGCCAGTGGCTACTGGCTAACAGGACATGACCTGCTAGCACTAGGCTAGTAGGGCATTTTTTTCTCAGGGCTTTTTCTTTTAAAAAAATAAATAATAAGAGGCCTATAAAAAATAAGCAATTTTTGGGTGGGCTTGTTTCTAACAAGCCTAAGTCCTACAAATTCTACAGTTCAATGTTTCCTCAGGGCTTAGGCTTCTAACAAGAAATCCTAAAAATCATCCTCTACAAAATACTCTTACAACAAGTATCAGTCTGCGTTACGTACAAATTTCTTTTTTTATTTATTTATTTATTTTAACTGTCGTCCCCCCCCATTCCCAGTAAACAACCCCCCCCCCCAAAAAAAAATTTCCCTATTCAACTGATTCTTTCCCCACACTCCAACAATGCAGACACAATCCAACCCCTTTTTATACCATGCCTTTGGGAAATAAAGTAACATTTGCTATGTGTTGTGTATACATTCAATGTTCCCATTGATTTCAATGGAATGAGCCAGATGAAAAAAAGTGGAAAAATGCCACTTTTCGCAACATTATTCACCAAGTGGGAAGTGCCATTATTCGCCGATTTTGGTTTAACATGAAAATATTTGCCTATCCCTGCCTGTGACTATAAAACTTACATTGTTTTATTTGCTGCAGTTTGTGTTATTACAGCATTGGGCACACTCCTTTTTCCTTATTCTCTCTATAGTTAAATGTGTAATCCTCTGAAGCTCCATTAAACAGTTTACATTTCAGTATTTTTCAGCATGTTTAGAAATATTTGACATTTCACAAAATAAATTTGAGCAGCAACAAAAAGGAGCATATGTACTTACTGTGCTACATGTGATTATTTTAAATTCCATTGGTATACATCAGACAAGTTTTCATCTGTTTTTTAAATGTATCCACCATTCTTATATAGATAACAAAGGAAGCAGAAGAATTCATTGTTGAGCAGTACAGACGACTTAGACAGCGGGATGGTAGTGGAGTAACAAAATCAGCTTGGAGGATTACAGTACGACAGCTTGAGAGCATGATACGATTATCTGAAAGCATGGCTCGAATGCACTGTTCTGATGAAGTAAGTTAAACTTTGCATATGGTTTTCGAAAATAGTTCTAGATCACCCAAAATCCACAAGAACACTTACTAACATGAGTCTTTATCAAGACAACATGAGCAATTAAAAATCAGACCTTTTTATACCCAAGATAGACGTATGATCATACTGTAATCCCCAAATATCCTGCTTCAGAGAGAAAAAAAATGGATGTGAGGTGATCAAGCAGTGTCATGCAGAGTTACCTGGTATCCACGGAAACCATGGATGCCAGTAAACTCAAAGATCGAAGGAACAGTGTTCGTTTTCAGTGGTGGAAGACTGTGCCTTTTCCTTTCAGCTATGTTTTTGGCCATGCCATCATCTCTCACCCTTTGCTTTCTCTCCACTACTTCAATATTCATCTAGGCTTTTTAAAGTCTGAAACAATGTCACTACTATTTTCAGGACAGTGTTATACTTGTTGCTGTTACTGTCAGACCCAACATTTGGTTGAACTGCTACACCTTCCTCTGCTTTGCCATCAATACTAGAATGTGACTCTTTCTTCAGTATCCTTACATAGTCTATTAATAATGTTAGTGGTGGAGGAACTTTTTAGACCACATTCGCAAACAGCCCCTTCAGGAAAAGGATCATTGGTTATTGCACACGCTGCAGCAACAATGGCTGCATTACATTTTAGACTACCACTTTAATAACACAATCCTGCACTTCTCCTATAACTTTCACTCTACCACTGTCCCTATGTTTGCTGGAGATTATCAAAGTAATGTGGATTTTAACAGTACAGTACAAAGTTGTTTGCATGCGAGATCTTGCCTTTTTCAAACTACTTCATCAAGGCTCTGGGGGTTATGCACTACAGAGTGATAATGTGGAGATACATTCTCCAGTTCATGAGTTATTCTATAGAGGCTATACACTAAGATTTACAAAGTTGTAGAAATCTTTGTGAATTGGCTCCATAGAATAATATGGGAAGTGATATCACACCATCTCATCCTCTGTATCTTAGTACCTGTCACTGTCAGCCTCTGTCTCCTATAAAGTCATTTTTTGTATTAGTTGTCCTTATATGTCACTGTCTACAAAGACTAAATAACACACTCCCTGCAAATGCAACTGCTTCTGCCTCTTTTGCCTGCAGCTAGTGTCAGGAGAACTTCTCTCACACCCATTGTTACTGCAGTCTTAATTTTTTACAGAACAGAATGAGGATATAACTTGGTCAGTATGCTGGTTCCTGTTCTTCTGGTTGTTAGAGGGAATCAGTGTCAGTTGTAATTGTCTGTCTCTTGGATGTCAGTCTGCAAATTATATGTCAGTCACTGAGACTCAGACAGCTCAAAATGGAACTTGGATCACCTGTCTGTCTCTTCAGTCAAACAACATTACAAGGTATTTTGGGTAAATCTCCTTTCTCCCTACACTCTTCAAGGCTCCCCTAACATACAGCAAATTGCCTTCCCACAAAACTCGCTGAACTAAACTTGGTCAAATTTCTTTCTTATTTAGCCCCAAAATGTTTCTGACTTCACTCTCTTTCTCAAACTTTTTTTTGTGGGGGGGATTCATTCATTTCAATGCGATTTAAAAAAAAAAAAAAAAAAAAAAAAAAAAAAAAAGTAGGAAGAAAGCAAAAAATCTGAGCTTTTTCAAAAATTTCTTCTTAGTTGGAAGTGCCATTTTTTACCAGTTTCACTTCTGAGGAAAAAAATTTTGCCCATCCCTATATATGTTTGTGCATGCACAGCCAGCTCAAATGAGGGTCTTGGCAGCTTCAGCTCATTCAGGATGTGAGAAAAGAAGTACAGGGACAATATGTACACTGAGGACATGTATAATGCTACTATTGCCAAAACCTCATACTATATGTAGATTATTCACCTTTAAGAGTAGTTTAAGAAATTTTTGTTTTAAATTAGAGTGAAAATCTGCCTATGTGGTGTAAATACTACCTATTTTTCAGCAACATATTTTTGAGAAAGGAACCTTTACGTTTGCATGGTGCAACAAGGCCTTATATGCATTTTCAAAATTCTACCAGTGTGTGGGCTCTGCTTATATTAATTTATAATTAAGTGTGTAGTAATATCGGCCCAAAATAGCAACAAATTATCATAATGTACCACACTGAGACGCCAGCAAATAAACAATACGTTTGCAAAAATTATTTGTATTGGCTAGCACAACAAATAGTTTTTACTTTTGTTCAAAATTAACTAAACTTCTCTTTGAGAGACTGACACAATTTAAACTTTTATTTATGTTAGTTGCCTTTAAAATATGCAATGCTGAACAATGTTTTTGAATAAATGAAAAAGCATTGAAAAATTTAGAAGTAAATCCTTTCATTTTAGGTTCATCCAAAGCATGTAAAAGAAGCATTTAGGCTACTTAATAAATCAATAATTCGTGTGGACACCCCAGATGTCAATTTTGAACAAGGAGATGATGAAAACACTAATGGTAAGAATACTAATGAATGCCACTGTTAAATGTACTTCTTTAATACTTATTTCTTTCACAATTTCACTGAATGCAAATCTTCATGATAACATGAAAAAATATGTTATAATAGTACTATTTAACTGCTCTTAGTAGATGTTGGCAAACAGGAGTAAATAACACATGGTGGTAACTTAAGCTTCTGCTGATTGGCTACACAGTTTCTAAGCTTTAATATACCTCCTGATGTAACATAATAATCTCTTTCCAGGAACCTAGATAACCTTATATAGTAATGAAAATTAATATTTTTTTTCTTTTATTTCATATTGTTGCATTCTAAATGGAACATTACACCTGTGATTCTCCATCTTTGTTTCTTTAATGCAACCCTAACATACAATATGGAATTCTAAGGGCAATACAATATATTTTTTTTTTTACTTTTAAATTTAAAATTATATTAAAATTTAAAAGGATGTAAGATATATAGAAAAATAATTAACTGTACACCATTTGCATTGCACCATCATTTCTCTCATCCCATGAACCCTTATCGTTCCTCCATTTCCAAGTTCCACCTCCTACCCTTGGGAAAAAAATGTCCAAGTGCTTTGTCTCACTCCCACCTTCTGCCCCTCACATTTCCCCTCACATGCTTACTGCAGGTAAGATCTTACCTAAACCTATTCCCTCCCTTCTGTTCCCTCCTGCACTGGCGCACCCTTTCACACACACAAAACATCTGTAACCTAATAACTGTACCATGTCACCTAACCTTCCTCCCCTCCCTTCTGTTTTGGTCTCTGGATCACCTGCACCTTTCACACACCACCCCTATTTCCGGTAACAGACAGGGGATGGAGTAGGCATCCAGTTGTCTTTCCACTATACATTTCAACTAATACTCTGTTCTTCCTATGACCCTTGGTCACTTCTCCCCTCTCTCCTTGTGTATTTGTCTTCTACTGACCACCTGGTCCTACTACTAGGGATGGGAGAAAAGTCCCATTTTGTTCCTCTGGATACTTGCATAAAAAAAGCATGATTTTCTGCTTTTCTGCCATTTCATTAAAAGCACAGAATTTCCCCCAAGAAATTCCAATTTCTACCTATGGTTTCAAATGGTGACAAAACTTCTTGCCCCCGAACTATAAAAACCCAGAGTTCCCACCATGCAGAGTGGTATAATTTATGAGAAAGGTAGCGTGGAAGCAGGCAGAGAGAGGGGGAGAGAACCCCTCACCCACACACTAAAATAGAAGTTAAAATAGAAAAAATACATTTAAGTGCTGGTTAGCACTATGACATGCAAGAGAAGATGGATGGACCATGATGCTACTGAGACAGTAGGAGGAAGTCAAAAATTGTTTTTATTGTGAGGATCGTATTGAGGTATAGGTGGGACTAGGGTGGGATTGGAAGTTGGAGTAAGGGGGGGGGAGTTTCTCCACTATATACATATATTTTTGAAATTTTGATTTTTTGAATTTTGGGTGATATGTATCTTATATTAATAAATATATTTTATATTTAATTTTGTTATTGGTCTTGTGCCTTTTGAAACCTCTTTCTTTGTTTTTCTTCTTTTTTATATATGTTAGTAGGAGGAAGTCCGCAACAGTACAGGGAGCCCACATAGCCCTGGCCCAATGATTCCAAGCCTCCCACTGGTATTGTCCCTCTGGGGAAATAGTGTGAAGAAGACAGAACTAGCTATCACTATGAGCAACAGAACACTTCAGCTGCCTATTTGTGCTGCTACTGCTGTCAGTAGACTTTCTCTGAGGAAATGGCAAGTGCAATAGAAGGGGACGTTCCTTCACACTTGTCATCCCTAGTCAGTCCCAAAGAACAGCAAAATACAAGTGGCAATGGCAAGACCATATGTAAAACACAATATTGTGATAACGTTTAGACTTGAATAGCCATAGATAAAGAAGTGTACTCACATTCTTATGGGTTATGGTAGCGGCTTCTTTTAGTATCTTGTTTTTATGTTCCAAGGCTATTTTTAGCTTCGGCTGGTGATACCAAACGTGTAAGAGTTATAGCCTATTTTCACTTTTATTAAATAATTATTTTTGAGAATTGCAAGCCTCTGCCTGTCTTTTCTGAAGATTCCTTCAAGAGAAACCCAAAAGGAGACTGGAGAATCTCTCTGTATGCGCATAAGTCAGATCTGTTGGTACCAACTCTCTGACCACTAAAAAATGTGAGTACACTTCTTTATAAATGAATATTCAAGTCTAAACATTATGCCACTGTTGTGGCGCTTTGTGTTTGTTTTCCATATGGCTTGCCATTACTGTATTGCTGACGCTTTTGGGGAGAGATGAAGAAACTGTGTCTGAGTGCACTGAAAATGCCCATCTGCTTTTAGAGTCAGGTTTGGCATATGCCATTTCTGACACAAGTTATTTGTGAGTGCACATCTTAAGGGTGCTGGTGGTGGTCAACTATATTGAATACTGATGTGCACAGCGGTGCCCTGTTTTTTTGTCCTTCACTTTTCTGTTACTACAAAATACAAGTGGTGGTGGTGACGAGAGTGATGATGGGTCAGCTGGTGTTGTGTTAACACACCTAAATGCTCCAGACTATCAAAATGCTAAAACTTCGTCTTTTCTAGAGGTGGTCACATTTGCTGATGATGTTACTTAGCATCTTAATTCCTATGGAAACAGTAAGGGTGTATTTAGTTTTTCACACATGGCTTCTCCATTTTGGATTTATTTTTGTTAAATCATGACATGGTGTAATATACCATGTGGTGGTGTTCATCTGAGGTTGTATTTACCTAATTTTTAGACCTGCTAAGGAACAGATTGTTATGTCCTGATATGTACAACCATAGAATTCAAAGAGGGTGTACTTTTTTTTCCAACAACTGTAGATACCATGACTTTTTTTTTTTTTTTTTTATACAACTCTCTTTAATCTTCATAGTATTTGGAGAGTGTAATTTCAATACTGTCAGAGTTGTAGTACAAGAGTAATTATATGATAAAGCATTCCCCTCTCGCCCCTTTTACCTAGTGTAATCCACCACCTCTCAGATGGGGAATCTGGTCTCTTGACCAGACAGGTTGCATCATAAGGAAAACCTTGCCCTCTTGACAGTTTTTTCAGGTTTTTCCTTATGCTCACTGAATATTTTCCCCTTTCTGTGATCCATCTGGACAGTCTTGCTGCTCTGAGGTGAGTAGTAGTATAACAGTAAAAGGGGCAGGAGGGAGACACTTTATCATTAAATTACTCTTGAGCTACCACTCGGACAGTATTGAAATAATGCTCTCCAAGGCCCAAATACTATGAAGATTAATCAGAGCTGCTTTTTTGTGAAACATTACTATCCCTTTAAGCATGCAAAAGCCAAAACCTCAAAAAATAAAAGACAGAGCTGCTGTCTGTGCCCCTTGTCCCTCTCCAAGGGCACCAAGAATGGGGGTAAAAGTCCCAGAGGAAGTCAAGAAAAACCCAGTCTGGAATTTTGATCATCCTCTACTAGAGCAAGGATCAGAGTGCAGATTTGACAATCTGACAGTTCATGACCACTCATGGAAATGTGATGGAGAGAAATAGACTGCAGGATAATAGGGAGCATCTGCAGATATTCCACCCACAAATATGCTAAGCTGGTGGTAGGGAGAATTCATTATTTTTGTTTAGCCTATGTTGACATTGTGTACTTAATGCAGTGGACAAAGGCCATGGTGACAGCAGTACTTTGTTTTTTGGGGGTTTAACATTGCTGGCCTCAGGGCTGGATTTACATCTCAGGAGACTGTAGGCACAGAAATTTGAAGCGCACCCCCCCCCCAGTGGGCCATCTGCACTGGATACCTCCACAATGCTCCTAATCTCCACATTGCCCCCCCATCATCTCCATATTGCCCTCACATTGCCCCCATCATCGCCACATTGCCCCCCATTAGCTCCAGCTTGCTACCATCATGTCATATATCACCCTCACATTCCCCCCATCACCTCCATATACCATATTGCCCTCACATTGTCCCCATCAGCTCCATACTGCCCCCATCATCTCCATATACCATACTGCCTTCACACTGCCCCCATCAGCTCCACATTGCCCTCACATTGCCCCCATCAGCTCCACATTGACCTCACATTGCCCCCATCAGCTCTATATTGCCCCCATTAGCTCTATATTGCCCCATCAGCTCCACATTGCCCTCACAATGCCCCCCATCAGCTCCACATTGCCTTCACAATGCCCCCATTAGCTCCAACTTGCCCCCCATTAGCTCCAACTTGCCCCCCATTAGCTCCACATTGCCCCCCATTAGCTCCACATTGCCCTCACATTGCCTCCCCCATTGTCCGTTTCCTACCTCCCTGATAGGAGATCTGTATGTGCCACCTTTGGCACAGCTATCACGGTGCAGCTTCTCATGCTGTCACTCACGTGTGCTGTGCTCCGATTGGTTGAGCCTGTTTGGCCCGCCCCTGGTGACCTTTTTATTCTGGGCTAGTGGCACCTGTCATTTGCCCTTTTGTAGTGTTCCTGAGCCAGTTTTGCTGTGCTGTGTTCCTGCGTTCCTGATCTCCGGTGTACCGACTTGGCTATCTCTGACTACGATCCTGTGTACCTGCTCCGTGATTTCACCCGGCCTGGCTGACGTTCCTGCTCGTTTCCTGATCCGGCTTGTCTGAGAACCTGGTCCGTGATTTGACCCGGCCTGGCTGACGTTCCTGCTCGTTTCCTGATTCTGCTTGTTTGAGAACCTGCTCCGTGATTCGACCCGACTTGCTGACGTTCCTGCTCTGTGACCTGTTCCAGTTTCTGCGGCCGGTCTCCCCATTCCTGTCTGCCTTGTCGCCATGGAGACATTGTGACTGTGCCACTTGCTGTTCAGTGCGGCTCCGTGCTGTGCTTGTTCCTGCCACTGAGCTGCTTACTGCTGAGCTGTGTTTCTTTAATCAAGCTGTTAACCCGTGCAGAGCTGCGTTCCAACTACCGAGCTGTCTGTCTGTGCAGAGTTGCGTTCCAACTACCGAGCCGTTAACCCGTGCAGAGCTGTGTCCCTGTACGGGGCTTTCAGTCTATACAGAGAGTTGCTTTGTGCTGAGCCGTTCCTCTCCTTGCAGTCCGGTGTAGCTCATTACCACGCGCGGTGGCGCACGACTCTGGCTGCTTCTGTGCACGTCTCTGTGGTTACGCCCGTGGGGGCTATTGGTCCAAGCTCTTGCAATTCAGTCTCTACTATTACGCCCGTGGGGGCTATTGGCTCAAGCTCTTGCAATCCAGCTCCTTCCATTACACACCTTTGGGTTATAGGCTCAAGCTCTGGTAACAAAGTTGTCTCCGTAACGCTCGTGGGGGCTATTGGTCCAAGCTCTTGCAATCCAGTCCCAACCACGACACCCGTGGGGGCTAGTGGTTCCAGCTCCGGTAACTCGGTTGTCTCCGTTACGCCCGTGGGGGCTATTGGTCCAAGCTCTTGCAATCCAGTCCCAACCACGACACCTGTGGGGGCTAGTGGTTCCAGCTCAGGTAACTCGGTTGTCTCTGTTACGCCCGTGGGGGCTATTCACTCTAGCTCTGGCAGTCTGCTCTCTCTGCTCATACGCCACGCTACCATTCAAGTACAGCAGGCTGGGTGACAGGTTTCTCTTTGCTGGACAGTTTCTTCAGTAACACAAGACTGGGTGTTGAGTCTTCTCCACCATTCTCCACTTTTAACACCTTGGGCGTGCCAAACAACACAACTGAGACGGACTGATTATTCCATTAACCCTTTGTATATCAGTACTCAGTGCCTGTCAATTGCCAGTACTCTGTTCTAAATTATTGTATACTGTGCATACTATTGCCTATCTGCTATTTCGCAGTGTTACCCATAGGGGGCATTCTCTGTCATTATTTTGTTCTTAATAAAATTGCATTTTATTTTTACCCACTGGTCTGAGTGTCTTGGAAACGGTGACAACAGCCTTGTACCTGATGGAGCTCCCACGCGGTCTCCTATTCAGGAATGCGGAGCACTGGGAGATGTCATCTCCCCGCGCTCTGCATTCCTAAAGAGGCGATGAGGGAGCTCCATCCGGTACAAGACCGGGGGCCGGGCAATGTGAGTGGGTGCCGCCGGCGCAGCGAGCGAGGCGGCTAGTTTTTTTTGTTTTTGTTTTTTTAATTAAAAAAAAAAAAAAAAAAATGGCAGGTGCCCCTCATTGCCTTGCGCATGTAGGCAGGTGCCTACTTTGCCTAATGGCAAATCCGGCCCTGGCTGGCCTAAATGTCCAGGTGTCTGGGTGCAGTTGTGCCTGTTGCTTAATATGAGTGCAAATGTTAGTTGTGGTGATACTTCTGGTCCAGTTCTTCCCCTATTTCACACGGTTTCCTTGTGCACACTGTGCACATTGCATTTGCTGATGAAAGACACAGTTCCTTTATGTTCTCAAGGGAAAAATAGTATTCCACCACACCTGTGATTTTAGAGAAGGTGTAGGGACTAATATAATTGGCCACATTCTCTGTCTAGATGCACTGGAAGTGGTGTGGTGAATTGTTTTGGTGGTGCTGCTGCTGCCTCAAGGACACTAGGGCTAGTGGCAAGTAGAAGTCTTATTGTACCTCTGCCTGTCAGTGCTGATGTTGATCCAAGCCCCATGTAGCAACCTAATCCTCTTGTTGCTTAGATGAATCAGCAGCCACAATTACAGTAGTAGCAAATGCTACCACCATCTAGCACTGCTGGCACTAGGCCAGTAGGGCATACATTTTTTTTTTCTTTTTGGTGGCAAGTGTGAGGCCTGACATTTTTTTTTGCAGGGTTTGCTTTGTACTAACCACAGAGGCTTACTAACAATTTTTCCTCATAGCTTTTGGGCAAGCCTGCAAACTATTTTTTTTCCTAGATGCAGACTTTCTAGGAAATAAAACCCCTTCGCTGGTATTTCCAGTACATAATTCAGTCACAACATGATATAAGGAGAATGTAATAGAGGAGAGAGAAGGACTCTAGTCACTAAATGGTTCTCAAAAGATGTATAATTTGGAAAATGCAGAGGTTAAGTCTTGTATTAATCCTCTGAGGATAGATGCAGCATTCTTGTTTAGCTAAATATACTACAATTTCTATGGAGGATGGATCATCACTAAGAGAGCCAATGGAAAAGAGCATGGAGTTAGTATTGAAGATGCAATATTCCTTCATAGGGTAGAATATTAAAGTTGCTACAGTGCTTGCTTGTGTGACCAGAACTATGCACATTTGGCTTTCTAATTTGGAAGAAAAAATGTAATCTTCAGTCTGTCTAAATTTTAATAAAGAAAATGTCAAGTGGAAGAAGTTTTTCGCCCTCAGGATAAAAACCTAAGCATTCGTCTTCTAAGTAGGGTGGATGAAAAGTGTGAAAAATTTCCTGCATGACGTTTCATGAAACACTGAAGATTTTTCTATCTTTCGTGAAAGTTTCTCCTTTTTCTCCAATGCAAAATTTTCCTCCTGTTCCCCTATTCCAGCAAATTTTTCACCCAACCCAACACATTTTTCTCATATTCCAACACATATCTCACCTATTTTTCCTATGGTGCTATATTTCCAAGCACAATATTACTACTTCTGAGGGCTGTAGCGGAGAAATAAGTAGCTGGAAGTCAAAGTTGTTGTGAGTCCTACAGCAATATATTCCTTGAAAAATGTGTTAACATGCAGAATGCATTTGCCCTTTGCCCATAACACTTACTTCTCTCAAGTTACACTGGCACATATTCATGATGATATCAAGTGATAAAAAAATGAAGTACAACCTACAATGTGGCAGATGTGTGTATGGTATGGGTGGTGGGGGACTGGTGTGTTGTGATTGGTGGGACCTTGACAAACTGCATCGAACACAGGAGGAGAAGGATCATCATCATCATTTATTGCACACTGTGCAGCAATCAATGCTGCAGTCAGTTTTTGAACTACTACTTTACTCCCACGTCCATGCACTGCTCCACCTGGACAATACTCAACTACTGTGTGTGTTTATTCTCTAAGTACACAAGTGATAGAGTGTGATGTCTTGCCTTAGCCCTCAACAATATTCTCAATGTCGTCTGTCTATCAAGTCTGCCTCAGTTACACAGATCACATCAGGTTCCCAGTAAGCTATCTGTCTCCTAATATATTTTATAATTTTGATTTATTTTAAGTTGTCCACACTACCTTATCACAGTCAGTCCCCCCCAAAAAAAAGATATATAACTAAAAAACAAAATAAACAACGTTACCCCAGGATTCACCAGCACAGAGACAAAGAAAAAACAGCAGGAAATTTGGACCCCAGCTGCCTGTTTCTTGCTAGTCAGACACACCAAATATTGTGTTATTTGGTTTCAACCTCCTTCATCCCTTTTTCTCCCCTAGAGTGCCTCCAGACTCCCCAAATTCATAGAACAAATGTCCTACCTAAAAGACTCCCTAAACTAAGCTTCAATTCCCCTTTATTTGCCTGTCTTCTTTAGCTCAAAAACATTCTGTTTTCTCCCCTCACAAACACAGAATGGCATGCTGTGAGAGCCTGACAACCTTGTAATGGCTGTAGAAAAGTAGAGAAAACTTTGATGTGGTGGGGAAAAATGTATCTTACGATTGATTGCAATGTCATGAGGTAGCTGAAAAAAGCAGAAAATGGTGCATTCTGTGACAAATTATTCGCCAAGCGGGAAGTGCCATTATTTGCCAATTTTGGTATGAGGCAAAAATGTTCACTCCTCCCTACTTCTAGGATTTCTGTTTTTGAATCAAGGAATGTCTTTTCAGGAATCCAGGAGATTTCAGGGAAGGACTATATGATCAAAAGAAGTAGGCTTCCTCCCAGCTGTCAAGAGGTGGATATAGAAAACAGTACCAATGAAAAACTTAGTTCAAGACAAAATTCTTATGAGGAGCAGTGGGTCCTGTCTCCAGCTCAGGTAGGGGGTCACCTGCACCATTTCTTGAAGGCCTGGAACTGGAGACAGATGGGTTCAGCAGGTCTTGAAGGCAGGATATAAGCTGGAGTTCAGACAGATCTCACAAAGGCAGATCTTCACACAAGTACCATCAAGGGGTGACTCAATCAGGAAAAGTGATAGAGTTGGTGCCTTAGTCAGAGAAGGGCCTTTGGATTTATTCAAATTTTTTTGTAGTTCCAAAACAATCTGGTACTTTTAGGACAATTTTGGCCTTGAAATGGCTCAAGTGTGTGATTTCAGATGCACTTCAAGAGGGAAACCGTAACTTCTGTTATCAGGTACATTTACACCATCAGCTTCTTCACAAAAACTGACCCAGAGGATGCATATTATCACATTCCAGTGAGCTTATGTCATTCCAAATTTCTGAGATTTGCCGATTAAAAATAAACATCAACTGAAGACTCTTCCTCATGGGTTAGCCACAGCTCCTAGAGTATTTATGAAGTTCCTAGCACCTGCCATAGAACCTCTCATAGAACAAGGGATAACCATCATTCCATATCTAGAAGACCTTCTTATCATGGATCAATTGTAGTTCAATTCAGAAACCATAAGGCATCTGACTGGTTAATCAGTCAGGAAAAGAGCCAGCTAATTCCATTACAGAATCTAGCAATGCAAATAGACACAAAATAATCAGTGGTTAAACTATCAGAGTAGAGGATTCAAAGTATAATAGACAAATTGTTCATATTAAGGGCAAAGATGATCCATCATGCTCAAGTCTATGTGCGATGCCTGGGAGTTTTGACATTAGCTATACAAGTGGTTCCTTGGGCAAGGTCCCATTCAAGGCAGCTTCAGAACAATCTTTTTTTTTTTTTTTTTTTTTTTTTTGATTTCTGGAACAGATCTCCAGAATCCAATAGAGAATTTGGTTGTCAAGAAGAAGATAAGTCTCAGAAAAAATCTTGTTTTAATTGTGATAAAAAATTTCATCTTCAGATAATGCCAAGTTTGTCTACAAAAAGCAGCCTTTCAGGAAATGCCTAGTCAATTTCAGGATTTTTTTGTCATGGATGAAGGTTTCTATGTAAGAAACCTTTGCATCCATGCAAGAATCTGCAATTCCCAAGAAAAGACAGAGGACAGATGACCCTGGTGAGGGTACTTCTTCCCAGAAAACAGATAATGAAGACAGAAACAACCTAGAATTTTCAGATTTCTCTTCTGAAGGAGAAATTATGGAGGATTCGGGGGCTTTTTCAGTAGATAAAATAGATGGTTTTGTTCTGTCAAAGTCCTTGGGGTTAGTAGATGAGCACAAAGAATTAGACATTATAGATAAGGCTTTTGTGGGTAACAAAAGACAGTCACCTAGTTTTCCTGTACACCAATCTATATCAGATATGAAATCTTCTGAATGGCACAAAGTTGATAAGGAGATCTTCAGTTAGTAAAAGATTTTCAAAAATGTTCCCTTTTGAATTGGATAAAACCAATGATTGGGGTTCCCCTCCTAAAGTAGATGCTGCCATCTCTAGACTGGCTAAGCACACTACCATACCCTTAGAGGATGGTTCATCCTTAAGTGACCCTATGGAGAAAAGGCTTGAATCAGCTCTAAAAAGACAGTTCGCTTATTGGCAGTAGTATGCAGATTGATACAGCGTTTGCCTGTGTCACTAGATCTATTAGAATCTGGCTCTCTAATCTGGAAGAAAACAGTCAGGCATCTCAAGGTCTAAACTGGTTAAAGAAGTCGCAGCTATTAAGGAAGCTAACAACTTCATTTGCGACGCCTCCATTGACTCAATCAAACTAGGTGCTAAAGCATCAGCTTTATCAGTCGCTTCTAGGAGAGCACTTTGACTTAAATCTTGGGGAGCGGACAGATCCTCCAAAAATAAATTGGTCAACCTTCCGTTTAAAGGATGAATGTTTTTTGGAGAACAACTAGAAGACATTATAAAAAAGCTTTCAGGTGGTAAAAGCGCCTTTTTGCCCCAGGAAAGGAAAAGAAGATCTTCTCCACCCAGGTCTTCCTCCTACAAGAATAGGTCATATTCCTTTTGTGACTCCAGGAAATATCAAGCAAGGCCAATTGAGCAGAGGAGACAAACGTCCAATCAGGCAGCCAGAGGAGGTTACCGTAAGGATTGTCAGAAAGCCACAGTTCAAAAAAATAATTCTGAAAGTCAGTGGAATCCATTTCCAGAGCAGGTGGGGGTCGCCTGCAACTTTTTCAGACCCAATGGAAGACATCGGACAAATGGGTTCAAAAAATTCTAGAAATAGGATATCCACTACCATTCATAGTGACCCCAAAAGAACACATTTTCAGAAAATTAAGGATTCCAAAAGACATGAGAAGGGAAAGGATATTGAGATGGTAAATTCAGGTACTCCTATCAAAGAAAGTGATTCAACCAGTTCCAGCAAGTCAAAGATGTGCAGGAATTTATTAGATTTATTTTTAGTTCCAAAGCCATCAGGTTCCTACAGAACCATCCTGGACCTCAAGAAACTCAGTTCCTTCCTAATCCAGAAGACCTTCAAGATGGAATCCATAAGGTCAGTCATATGATCGGTGTTGCCAGGCAGTTTTCTCACGAAAGTAGATTTACAAGATGCCTATTACCACATCCCGGTAAGAGAACAGGATTTCAGATTCCTAAGATTTGCCATAGGACACCAGCACTTC
Organism: Rhinophrynus dorsalis; assembly: GCA_037306005.1. Classification (NCBI taxonomy): domain Eukaryota; kingdom Metazoa; phylum Chordata; class Amphibia; order Anura; family Rhinophrynidae; genus Rhinophrynus; species Rhinophrynus dorsalis. Next base: position 301,577,293 of record CM074723.1, on the reverse strand, counting down.
CAGTTCAGGGTCCTTCCTTTTGGTCTGTCCACAGCACCAAGAGTCTTCACCAAAGTATTAGCTGCAGCCATAGAAACAATCAGGGAAAAGGGTATTTCTATCATCCCATATCTAGACGACCTACTGATATCTCAAACCAGAGATCAAGTAATCGAAAATACATAAGTGATTGTCAACCATCTTCAAAGCCTGGGATGGCTTATCAACACTCAAAAAAGTAATCTACTCCCATCACAGAACTTAGTCTTTCTGGGAATGAGGATAGACACAAGAAAAGAAGTCATCACCCTTTCAGAAGAAAGAATAGAGAAAATAAGATGCAAGGTCTTAAAATTCATAAAAAAGAAGAGTCACATTGCTCATATATTGCCTAGGGTTCATGATATCAGCTATCCAAGTAGTTCCTTGGGCAAGGTTCCATTCAAGACACCTGCAGTCTTATTTTTTAAAATCCTGGAACAAACATCAGCAGAATCCTCTTCAAAGAATACGGTTGTCAGAGGAGGTTCACCAAGATCTATTATGGTGGACAAAGAAGAAAAATCTTCAAAAAGGAACAGTGTTCAAGGATCCGAACTGGAATATAGTCACCGCGGACACTAGCCCTCTGGGTTGGGGAGCTGTTTGGAAAGGCAGGACAATACAAGAAACATGGTACTTACCAGAAAAGGCTCTACACATAAACATGTTGGAGCTCCGAGCCATCAAGTATGCCTTAAAACATTTCTAAAAGGAGCTGAGAGGAAGAGCAGTTCACATCAGATCAGTCAACATGACAGCGGTCATGTATATAAAAAATCAGGGGGGAACAAAAAGCTCAAGCCTAAACAAAGAGCTAGCACACGTGTATATTTGGGCAGAAAGAAACATACTAGCCATATCTGCCTCACACATAGCAGGAGCAAGAAACATGCAGGCAGATTATCTAAGCAGGAACAAGGTTCACCCAGGAGAATGGGTACTCAATCAGGAAGTATTCCAGCAGATCAGTCAGAAGTGGGGAACCCCTGTAGTAGATCTGATGGCCAGCCAAGAGAACAGCAAGTGCAACCTTTTTTTCAGGTGGAAGACAAAAGGGGCATTAGACCAGGATGCTCTAAAACATTCTTGGACTTTCTCGCTGGCATACATTTTTCCACCTGTTCCATTAATCAGGGAAGTAATCAGGAAAGTAAAGTCAGACAAGGCGGATGTCATTCTGATTGCCCCCAGATGGCCCAGGAGATCCTGGTTCTCGGAACTAGTGAGGATGTTGATTCAAGATCCATGGGCGCTACCAAGGAGAAAAGATCTGTGAACATAGGGACCGATATTGCATCCATGTCAGTTTTTTCCGGCTGACAGCATGGAGGCTAAGCGGCAAAATTTAAAACAGCAAGGCATTTCTAGTACGGTAGCGGAGACCAGTATTCTAGGAAGAAAGAAATCTACATTAAAGGTCTATGGTAGTCTGGAAGACCTTCAGGATATGGTGTATTAGAAACAACGTTCACAAAGATCAGGTCACAGCACCAGTTATTTTGGATTTCCTACAAAACTGTTTTGACTTGGGATTAAGTCCTGCTTCTCTTAAAGTACAGATTTCAGCATTATCCGCTGTCTTTTCTAGGCTTTGGGCAGAAGATGATCTGGTCAAAAGATTTGTGAGGGCCCGTTCCAGGATAAGAGAGATTGTACTGGCATGGGATCTCAATATAGTGCTAACTCAACTTATTGATTCTCCCCTCTTTGAGCCCAGGAGTTTAGGTAATCAGATAACCTATTTATCCAGTTTCTAGGGAAAAGAAAAGGTTCACCAGCATCTAAACAATCATTGGCCAGGTGGATTAGGCAATGCATTATTACAACATAAAATGAGGCAAAATTGGAGCCTCCATTAAAAATCAAAGCTCATTCTACCAGAGCCATGACCACATGGCACTTGGGCAACCAAGGCTGATGCTTCTCCTGAGAAGATATGTAAAGCAGCCACATGGACTTCTATTTCCACCTTTATAAAACATTATAAGTTGGATATCAACGCCTCAGCAGACGCTAGATTCGGCAGAGGTGTATTGCAAGTGGTGGATCCACAATAATGGTATGTTACATGGTTCCTAGTTTATTATAAGATTTAATTATGCCTATATAACGTAATACTTATATGTAGGTGGGCACTCTTTTTAGTATTTGGATTTCCCTCCCTGTATATGCTTGGGAAGCTCCCATATGTAAATGTGACGTGGAGTACACAGAAGAGAGAAATTTACTAACCGATATTTCCTCCTCTTCTGTGTATCTCCACGTTACACCCACCCTTAACCTTACGTTGTCTATCATATTTAACAGCTTGGAAAAAGGTAAAACCGAGGATGGTGGGGGGAGTTAACCATTTACATTTTTTGAATGGTCCTACCAGCTGGAGGAAGGAGATAAATCCCATACGTAAACGTGACGTGGAGATGCACAGAAGAAAAGGAAATATCGGTTAGTAAATTTCTCTTTCTCCTTTTTGCTATAAAGAAAAGTGCCGTTTTCCATGAAGTGAAACACAATACAAGCAGCTAGAGTGGTGCTAGGCTGTTGTGCTGTGATTATTTATATATCAATGTAGAAATGTACGCACTCACGGTTTAGGTGTCAATATAAACTGTAATTGCATCAATTAGTCATCCATAACCAGTATCCGCACAACCAGAAGCAACGTTTCGATTGCTCAATGGGATCTTTGTCGATCCAGCTTGGAATTTGAACTTGGTCTTAAACCATTTAGCAGATTCTAATCTGTTTGAACCATTAGATCAGATTCCCATTCAAAACCTGACTGTCACGGTTTGTTACGACTCTCAGACACAAAGTTAGGTAAAAACACAATTTTATTGAAAATAATTTAAAAAATGATCCCTTAGGATTCCAACATGACATACAACATACAATAATAGAGAGATACGAATAGCAGGCTCTACCAGTCTTGCCAATGTACCGGGCAAGACAGCCAGTGATCTAAAACAATAGGCTCTATCGGCCTTGCCAATACCGGGTAAGGCAACCTGCAGATGGAATAAGTACCAGGTTCTACCGGACTTACCAATACCGGGCAAGGCAGCCCAAGGGAACTTGAGTAGACACACCGATCTTGCCAATACACCAGGCAAGACAGCCAGATATTAAGTATGGGCTCTACCGGCCTTGCCAATACCGGGTAAGGCAACCTGCAGATGGAATATGTACCAGGTTCTACCAGCCTTACCAATACCGGGCAAGGCAACCCGAAGGAGCGTTGTGGAGGCTCTACCGGCCTTGCCAATACCAGGCAAGGCAACCTGCAGATGGAACGTGTACCATGTTCTGCCGGCCTTACCAATACCAGGCAAGGCAGCGAAAGGGACTCACTCTAGGAATGCCCACCAGAGAATACGTTTTAATGCACTTGGAGCAAACCAGCGCCCGCACACTGGAACCAATCCGTAATGTGTATAGCCACAAGGCTTTGGAGCAAACCAGCGCCCGCACGCTGGAACCAACCGTACTGTGTACAGCCGCAAGGCTTTAGAGCAAACCAGCGTCCGCACGCTGGAACCAACAGTAATGTATATAGCCACAAGGCGTTGGAGCAAACCAACGTCCGCACGTTGGAACCAACTGTAATGTGTATAGCCGAAAGGCTTTGGAAGTAACCAGAGTCCGCATGCTGGAACCAACAGTAATGTGTACGGCCACCAGGCTTAGGAGCAAACCAGCGTCTGCACGCTGGAACCAACAGTTGTTCGGAAGTTACAAGACTGTAACAAAGCCGCGTCCGCAGCGCTGGGCTAAGAATGTTGTCCAAGCGACCAGGCAAAAGGGTACATCTGGCTGGACAAGAGACGACAGGAACTTGCAGGAAGTCTTCGGTGAGGGCGAACAGCAGGAAACATCAACCTCTCAGGACTAGGCAGTAACCGCTCTGGAACAACTCTGCAGACAGGAAACTTCAGGAACAAGATGCATTCTGGAACTCAGGAACACTGCTACAGGTACTAACAAATACAGGAACATGGTCAAGGCTAAAGTGGTCAGAGACACCACGAAAGGGCAACCATAGGGTGCCCAGACCAGGTTTAAATAGACAGAATGAGGCGGGTTAAAGGCAGACAACCAATAGGAGCCCCCTAATGGTGACTGACAAGGAAGTGCAACAATCACTGGCACCGTGATACTGACATGGAAAACTGTATTTCTGATGACCATCACATGAGCTAAGAGTTAATGAGCTGCAGTCTTTCTTGCCAGATTCCATACCTAACTTTTCATCAGTACAAGGTAGTAGATATCTCATGAAACCTAATTAGATAGAAATAGAAAATTTGTTCGGCACTCAGTCCATCATCCGATAAAATTAAAGTGGCAAATAGGATATATTAAAACCACATACTTTATTGTATCAAGTTAAAACATTGACACACACTGGAGCTAGTTCCAGCTACACACGTACACTCTCTCTAACATGTTTCGCACCTACCAGGTGCTTACTCATAGACAGCATCGTTAACCAAGTAACGGATATTTAAAACCTCCAGGTGACACAATCAAGCCATATGATTGGTTAAAAACAAACTTGTAACATGTATAGACCAGTTCCTCAATATGGGAACTCCCATAGTACAAACCAGGGAGGAATCACATCACTCCCATATGCACTAATAGGAATATATATTCAACATATACATTATAAAAATACATAAACTAAGAACCTGATCAAAAGCTCAAATACAAAACTAAATCCACCTATATTATATCATATTAAATGATATTACTGATATCCCACTCTGAATTAAGACCATAGGGAATTCTTGTATTTAACTTAAAAATCCAATATGCTTCCCTACGGGATATTAACTCAAGTATATTACCCCCCCGTGGTGGAATCAATACTCTCTCAATGCCTATAAAAGTAACAAATGACACATTACCATGATGTCTATCTAAAATATGTCGTCATACAGCAGAGTCCCAATTCTTTATATCTATTTTATACAGGTGTTCACGCAGGCGTGCCTTTAGAGGATGGATAGTCCGCCCTACATACTGTACATGACATTCTCCACATGTGAACAAATAAATGATATTCTTAGAATTACAATTAATATAAGTTCTAATAGGAAAAATCTCTTCGCTCACTGTGGATTTAAAGGTACGTCTGACCTGTAAATGTATACAAACTCTACATACTTGACTGCCACATTTGTAGCAGCCTACATGTCTAATCCATGTAGGTTGTCGGGACAAAGAGCTGAAATAACGCTTAGAAACTCTGTTCCCTATTGTACAACCCCTCTTAGCTACAAATTGGCATCCCCCAGATAAAACCTCTGCCAATTTCAGATCTGTATATAGAAGAGGCATCAAAGACTCGATGATCCGACATACCTGATGAAACTGGTTACTATAAGTCGTAATAAGCTTAACTCCCCGATTAGACATCCTGTTTTCCCTAGTCCGTCGGGATGTTTGAGACACCAGCATCTGTCTATCCTGATTCCTGGCAAATAAATAAGCCTGTTCCACATCCCGAGCCTGATAACCCCTATTGTAAAATCTACTCCTAAGGGCAACAGCCTCCCGGTCAAAGACAGATAAATCTGTACAATTCCAGCGCAGGCATATAAACTGACCCCTAGGAATATTTTTCACCACATGTTTAGGGTGACAAGAGGAGGCATGCAACAGGCTATTGCCCGAATTCGGTTTCATATAGATTCTGGTGTACACCCCTCTACCAGGTTCACCAAAGAGTGTCAAATCAAGAAAGTTAATCTGATGAACTTGAAAATCAAATGTAAATCTAAGATTGTTACAGTTGTCATTGAGAAAGTCCAAGAAACAAACAGCCTCCTCCCTGGTCCCCTTCCACACAAATAAGATCGTCTATGTATCTACGATACCAACGAATGCAATCCCTGAAGGGGTTAAAATCCCCAAAGATGTGGCGCGTTTCCCACCAACCCATATATAGGTTGGCAAATGAGGGCGCGAAACGCGCCCCCATTGTGGCGCCACACCTTTGGAGATAAAAAAACACCATCAAAGCTAAAAAAAAATTATGCGTCAACAGGTATCTGATACCTTCAAGGAGGAAGGCCTTGAGGTCGCCAGAGTAATCGGGAAAATAGATCCAAATAATACTTGGCAGCCTCAAGGCCCCCCTCGTGTGGAATAGAGGAATACACGGAGGCTACATCTGCTGAAAGCCAGGAATAACTGGAATCCCACTCCATATCCCTTCTTAATTGAAGAAGATGTTTCGTATCGCACAGTAAACTCAGTAAGGCAGACACCATAGGTTGTAAATAAAAATCAATCAATTCCGAAAGAGGCTCATTCAATGAGCCTATACCGGATATGATTGGTCTGCCTACCGGGTTAATCAAACTCTTGTGCGTTTTAGGCAAATGGTGAAACACTGGCATAATAGGATAATCCACTATCAAACATTCAGCTTCCTTCTTAGTCACAACACCAGTATTTAATCCAAAATCAACCAGTTTTAATAACTCTCACTTAAGACATGGTGGGATCGTGACCAAGAACTTGATAAATATCAGTATTCCCCAACCGTCTTTCAGCCTCTCCTTTGTAAAACGATCTATCTAATATCACTACATTACCTCCTTTGTCAGAGGATCTTACCACCAGGCGATCATCCTCTTGAATATCCTTTAAAAGTTGACTTTGCTTAGATGTAAGATTAAATGGTCCCCTGGTGGTATTCCTATACAAGGAAACAAGCTCCCTCTCAACCGCTTTCTGAAACATCTCCAATTGGGGATCCTTCATATGAATAGGATAAAAATTAGTCCTAGGGACAAGTCCAGTCTCCAATCTCCCAATATATTCTCGTTCTGTCACATCATGGGACTCCAAACCTAAATTCATTAAATCATGCATAGAGCACAATTCCCCAAAACTTTTATGATCATATAAATCACATCTAGTACTCTCTCCATGTCTATCAACACAACTCTCTTGGTCATTCAAAAAATACTTTTTTAAAGTGAGTTGTCTCACAAACTTGTTAACATCCAACAATGTGTTGAACACGTTGAAATGAGTACTAGGCACAAAATTAAGTCCCTTAGCCAATACAGATAAATGTTTCTCAGATAAATTGACTTGAGATAAGTTGAGTACAGTCAATCCTGCATGTTCCTCTGTCTGCTTTCTCTGATCGGATTTTTTCGTTCTCCTATTACGTCTCCCTCCTCTCCTGATCTTCTTTTTCTGTAATTGACACATCTCCTCGTATGCCCCCTGTCGTTTTTTGAACAACATACATGATCTCTCTGATTTAAATAGGAAGACTGTCTTGCTTCACTCCCAGATGTAGATTCCGGAGCCGACACTGTAGCATCCAATTCAATCATATCACTTGTACTTTTACTACTGTCACCTTCCAAACTTGAAAAACTAACCCTCCGATGTTGGTTCTTTAAGATAGAACGTCTTGGAGTTCTCCTTTGTTCCCTTCTGTACAAGCTCCAGGTATACACCAACTGTGAATCATAATCTTCCTTGTCTCGTAAATATTTCTTGTGTTTGGACACCGATAATTGTTTATCCAATTTGTCCATGAACATTTTAAGTTTTGTATCCAGAGATTTGGAACGCTCTAAATCATGTTGTTGTATAGCAACTATTTCTTCTTTAACTTTCGCATGCTCTTTGTTTTTATAATCAGCAAGCATATTCATAAGATTAATAGAGCAATCTGATAGGAAACCATTCCATTTCTCAATAAACTCTGGATCTTTGATCTCAAAGGAGGGGAACTTCTTTATACGTAATCCTCGTGGAATCCAATTGCTCTCCAAATATTTGTCGAATGTAGCAATATCCCACCATAAACGAAATTCTTTAGCCATAGCTTTCTCTAAATTATTGAACAGGGATTTAATATCTGGCGTGGATATCTCGATAATAGTGGTGGTTTGAAACAAATTATCTAACTTAGTTTGTATCTCAATCTGGTTTATATTCTTATTTAGTGAAAACAAATCTTCCTCCAATGTGTCAACCTCCATAATATTATATATCTCAATGCCACAAAACAGGATGAAAAAAATATACGTCGTTCAGCAGGGATAAAATTCCACTACCCAGCTACTAACAATATATTCACATAGATTAATAAGTATAGCACTGTGTTAATATAATGGGGAGCAAATTAACTGAAGTAATGTGCACTCACGGATCAACAAAATACAATAATAAAGAAAGGTGCAACAATTACTCACAGACGGCTCACAAACGCGTACAGATGCTTTATCTTAAAAGCTGGAGGGACACCCATTGCTGTATTCATCGATGTTAAAAGTCCAAATAGCCGGTGCTCAGAACAAGTCCCAATTAGATAGAAATAGAAAATTTGTTCGGCACTCAGTCCATCATCCGATAAAATTAAAGTGGCAAATAGGTATATTAAAACCACATACTTAGCCTGTTGCATGCCTCCTCTTGTCACCCTAAACATGTGGTGAAAAATATTCCTAGGGGTCAGTTTATACGCCTGCGCCGGAATTGTACAGATTTATCTGTCTTTGACCGGGAGGCTGTTGCCCTTAGGAGTAGATTTTACAATAGGGGTTATCAGGCTCGGGATGTGGAACAGGCTTATTTATTTGCCAGGAATCAGGATAGACAGATGCTGGTGTCTCAAACATCCTGAAGGACTAGGGAAAACAGGATGTCTAATCGGGGAGTTAAGCTTATTACGACTTATAGTAACCAGTTTCATCAGGTATGTCAGATCATTGAGTCTTTGATGCCTATTCTATATACAGATCCGAAATTGGCAGAGGTTTTATCTGGGGGATGCCAATTTGTAGCTAAGAGGGGTTGTACAATAGGGAACAGAGTTTCTAAGCGTTATTTCAGCTCTTTGTCCCGACAACCTACATGGATTAGACATGTAGGCTGCTACAAATGTGGCAGTCAAGTATGTAGAGTTTATATACATTTACAGGTCAGACATACCTTTAAATCCACAGTGAGCGAAGAGATTTTTCCTATTAGAACTTATATTAATTGTAATTCTAAGAATATCATTTATTTGTTCACATGTGGAGACTGTCATGTACAGTATGTAGGGCGGACTGTCCATCCTCTAAAGGCACACCTGCATGAACACCTGTATAAAATAGATATAAAGAATCGGGACTGCTGTATCACAACATATTTTAGATAGACATAATGGTAATGTGTCATTTGTTACTTTTATAGGCATTGAGAGAGTATTGATTCCACCACGGGGGGTAATATACTTGAGTTAATATCCCGTAGGGAAGCATATTGGATTTTTAAGTTAAATACAAGAATTCCCTATGGTCTTAATTCAGAGTGGGATATCAGTAATATCATTTAATATGATATAATATAGGTGGATTTAGTTTTGTATTTGAGCTTTTGATCAGGTTCTTAGATTATGTATTTTTATAATGTATATGTTGAATATATATTCCTATTGGTGCATATGGGAGTGATGTGATTCCTCTCTGGTTTGTACTATGGGAGTTCCCATATTGAGGAACTGGTCTATACATGTTACAAGTTTGTTTTTAACCAATCATATGGCTTGATTGTGTCACCTGGAGGTTTTAAATATCCGTTACTTGGTTAACGATGCTGTCTATGAGTAAGCACCTGGTAGGTGCGAAACATGTTAGAGAGAGTGTACTTGTGTAGCTGGAACTAGCTCCAGTGTGTGTCAATGTTTTAACTTGATACAATAAAGTATGTGGTTTTAATATATCCTATTTGCCACTTTAATTTTATCGGATGATGGACTGAGTGCCGAACAAATTTTCTATTTCTATCTAATTGGGACTTTGGATCGTCTCTGTTCTGAGCACCGGCTATTTGGACTTTTAACGTCGATGAATACAGCAATGGGAGTCCCTCCAGCTTTTAAGATAAAGCATCTGTACGGGTTTGTGAGCTGTCTGTGAGTAATTGTTGCACCTTTCTTTATTATTATCTCATGAAACCTGCTTCAGAGGGAAAGTCGTACAAGATTTCCATATGACTCAAGAAATTAGTTTACTTACTTAATTACAGGGTGTCAATAAAAATAAACTACATTCATTAGATTTAAAAAGATTTGTATACCTGGACAGAACCAAATAATTTATTTCAAAAACCTAAATAATTATTTGATTATTTCCAAGAAAAATTTAAGGGATCATCAGCATCAAAATCATCCATAGCCAGGACAGCCTATACAGAGGCTAAAGAAGAAACTCCAATTACAATTAAAGGCCATTCTACTAGGGCAGTATCAGCTTCTTGGGCAATTTAAGCTATGGCAACCCCTGAAAAATATGTACAATAGCAACATGGGTCTCATTATCAATGTTTAGAAAACATTATAGACTGGATGTCCGGGCTTCAGTAGAAGCAAGTTTCGAAAGAAGGGTGCTGCAAGTTGTGATTGCCTTTTCTTTGTATCATATCACACAGAGGTGTCCTATGCATTTAAGTTATATTGCTCTACTATTATCTTTTGATTATAAGTTATGAGTTTCTTTTGTTCTATGAGCTGGTAATTGCTTTGTCATCTCCCATTAACTTGATTACTGTGCAGACACAGAAAAAAGGATGACATTTGCTGATATGTATTCCATTTTCTTCTGTGTAGAGGAACTGTGGGGAATCCTAGAGCATTTGGTTCAGTCCTAACAGCTGGAGAGAGGAGATAAGCTCATTAACTTGATTGCAGTGGTATCACAGTGTTCTTGGCATTCGTGCTGCCAGTTATCCTTGTGCTATTTTGCTGCTCTGTCTGGTGGTCATGGTTGCAGGAGCACATTTGTTTATACGCACACATTCAATTTGACTAATTGATTCCCGCCTCCGTGTAGGCCTATATGTACTTCCCAAGGCCTAATGTCATTTGACCTTGGTGTTCCTGTGATTACGTTTGCTCTTCGTTGTGACCCTGGTTTGGCTTCCGTTCTCGTTCCGTGTATGACCCTGGCTTGTCTGACTATCCATACCGGTTCTGACCTGTGGCCCTGGCTGACTACTCGCTCTGTGTATAACCCCAGCTTGTCTGTCTACCCCCGTTCTGAACTGTGGCTCTGGCTGTCTACTCACTCGTGCATCCTTTATTCATCAGGCTATTCGCATTAGCAGTACTGTGGCTTTTTCTGTCCTCTGCTCCATTTGCCACTGTCCCTATTCTGTACCGCACGGTAGTACTCTGATCCCACTGGGTTCCTTATATATCATTGGGCGATAGAACCATAGGCTAATTCTCTCCTCCTCTCTGAGTAGTACAGGCCTCTGCTCAGTGTCAGTCTGGGTAGTGGACTGTGGCCTGTCCGTTTTATGTTCTGGGGCTTTCTGGGAATTTCTATTATTGTGTATCTTTAATAAAGGTGGTTTTACTTCGATATACCTGTTCATTTGTACTGGTTACCGTGACAAGTGGAGAAACAATGAAGAAATGGAAATATCTGTAAGCAAATTTCATCCTTTTGCCCATGTTGTCTATGACTGAAAGATTTCCCACCACACTACTTCTTTGAGGGCTGAAGTGGAGAAACAAATAGCTGAAAGTAAAAGATGCAAGTCCTACAACAACATATGCCTTGAAAAGTTTGTTAGCAAGATTAAGGCCTTTGTCCTTTGCTCACAAAACTAACTTCCTACTTAAGTAACATTGGCACAACCATCCTTGAAAAATAACTGTGGCTTGGGATATTCAAACAGGGTGCAACACATGACATACGTTCTTTAAAGCCTCTGTTTTCAACAAAAGAAAAAGGTAACATGTCAACCGGCAACATTGTAGCAAGTTTACTATGCTACAATGTTACAATAATTTTGCATTATTTTTGTGCAGGTGTTACCTTCTTTCTAAGAACTTAGGGTTACATGGCAGTACATAGTAGAAGAACTGTGTACTGTTATTGCTTTAATAACATGAGTTGTGGGGGTAGTGGCAGTATGTGTGTGCAAACTGACTTATAGCCACCAAAAATAAGCTTGACAGTTCTCATCTGCAGCAGGAGCAGAAAATATTGGCACACTCTCTGACACATCATCAGCACGTCTATTATGTACCCCAGAGCCCCAGGAACATTTAGGAGTACTTTTGCTGCTGCTAGTTGTGGGGCATCTGACTTGTTGATGGTGTGTCTCCCAGTTGGACATGTGGTTGTGCTCCAGGTTGGATCTCCTTGAGGAGGTGCCTAGGTGTGCTATTGTCTCCTTACACAAATAACATAAAGCAGCGGTTTAACTTTTGGGTCATGAGTGAAGTATCTCCATACTGTGAACTTCATAAAATGTGGTGATCCTGAGAGACTACTACTACTACCACTACCACCATCACCACTATTACTACCACTACCTGACATTGTACTTCCACTACCTGGCATTGTACTTCCACTAGTACTATTAGGTGTCAAAGGTGCTCATCATAGCTAATTCTGGGGATTCTGATAACCTGTGTTGTTGCTGGTTACTGAACACTAATAGTGTGTGTGTGTGTGTGTGTGTGTGTGTGTGTGTGTGTGTGTGTGTGTGGCTTAATGTGACTTGGACTTGGAAGCAGTGATGATGCTCATGATGAGTGAGAGAATTACTGTGTATTTTTTGCCATCTTTGCTTGTCCAAGGTCAGACTTTGCAATTGTTTTCTCACAGTTCATAGACAGTCACAGTGCTCCTTTTTGGTGGTGGAAGATTGAGACTTTGCCTTATAGTTTACTTTCAGCCACATCGTCATCTGTGTCTGAAGAAAATGAGGATGCTGGAAGGATATAGTATAGATCATAATCATAAGTAATTAGGTTATCCTCCACATCACCCGCTGCTTCTTCCCCATTAATTTTATATTCCTCTCTGCTTCTAAAGGTCTCAAACAATTGTTTTTACTTTTTCCCTTGAGGGATTTTCAAAATGTTCACTACTACTTTAACGACAGTGGTTTTTGTACGTTATTGTCTCACTGTCAGATACAGCAGTTGGTTGAGCTGCTACACCTTGCGCTATGCCATCAACACTGGAATGTGCTCATAATCTTCATTGTTTTTAGGTTTATTCATAATGCTGGTGGGTTTTTCTAATTTCAGTGGGACTTTGATAACTGTATCCTCCTTGGAAGGCCAGGGATCACCATAATTTATTGTACATTCTACAGCAACCTTGGCTGCAGTCCGTTTGGGACTACCACTTTACTCACTCATCCCTGCACTGCTCCTAATGAACTGTCCCTCCTATACCTATCATAAAAGAAAAAAAAATTGACAGACAGCAGGCAGATCAGTATGTGTCTTAGCAGTCAGCCAAACAACATTATGGAGTTTTTGAGGTAATCCTCCTTTGCTCCCTTCTCACACCCCCAGACTCCCCTAGGACAGAGATAGTGGCCAGATCAGCAGCAACTGCCTGTATCTTCCCAATCAGTCACACAGAATTTTAGGGTAACTCTCGAGGTAAGGATCCCTCTCATACCCTCTGGCTCATCCAGGCTTCTCCCTTCCTGCCCCCCACAGACTTCCCCAATACAGAAAACAAATGTCCTGCCTACAAGTCTCCCTAGACTAAGCTTCACTGCCCTGTCTTTTCTAGATCAAAAAATTGCAGCTCTTTCCCCCCATAAACACAGGATGGTATACTATGGGAACCTAACACCCCTTTTATGCTGGAAGTGAAATTTTACACATGGTAGGGAGAAATTGTTTTCCCATTTATTTCATTGCAATGAGCTTGGTGAAAACAGCAGAAGAATGCACTTTTCACAAGAAAGTTGCAGCTCAGCATAAAGTGCCATTTGTCTCATTTTTCCCATTTTTGCCCATGCCTAAAAATAACCAATACAAAATGATTAAAAAAATGATATAAATAGCAATAGTAGTGAAAAACAGAGAGAAATTCCATACACACAGCTTTCTGGGGAGGCCTTCATCCCACAGAGGATTGAAAATGGTTGTGCATAAATATATATAGATAGATTAGATTAATAAACAAGGACAGAGTGGGGCACTCCAAAACTTAATATAGCTAAATATGCAAGTGCCTTGGTGCATCCTACATGAATTATACAGAAAAGTCATTAGCCATGAGACCAAAGAATAGGAGCACTCATAGGTCTTAAAAATGTACTATTTTTTTCCTCATTGTATCATCAACTTTTCGGGCCCCTTCGAGGGCCTTTCTCAAGACAACCAAACAAGCATGAAACATGTCCTACTCAGCAGGGATCACAATTATTTCATCTGTTTTGTTTTTTAGGCCAACATTTTGTTCACCCTACTAGCTACTACCGATATTCCTTAAATCAAGCCACTCTGCCAAAGGTAGTGCATGGTCATAGTGCTCTAGAAGAGGAGTTCAAGGTAGACTTAAAGACTGGAAGGGGATTTTGTTCAAGACGTATGGAGAGGGTTATGAGTTCTATATGTAGGGAGCAGAAAGTGAAAAAGCTTTGAGATGGGAGAGGGCAGAGGGTGTGGATGGTGCAACAAGGAGGGAGTTTTGTCTTGAGCAAAGGAGGTGGCCAGGAACATCCGAAGAGATTAAGGAAGAGATGTAAGGAAGGGTAGCAGTGTGGAGAGCATTAAAGGTGAGAAGGAGGACTTTGTAAATTATGCATTGCTGAATAGGGAGACGTTAGATGTATAAGAATGATGTGAGCAGGTTCCATTTTTGGGGAGAGTGTGGTGAGTGCAAACAAGATTGATTTTAGAATGTATGAGTTAACCCTCTGAGTGCCAGAGGGCTCCACAACCCATTGTTTGCTATGAGTTGCCCATCCTCTGGCACCCAAAGGGCCCAAAATGTGTGTGCATGAGATAATGTGACCTACATCCCTTGTCATGATTCAGGCCACAGTTCAGTGTGTATGCCATCTCTCTGTGTCCAACAATGCCTCATAAGTAGAGTCACCTTGAGATCTTTAATGTAGTGATCTGTTTAGCAAAAATATTGACCCAGTGAGGTGTGTGCCTTGTTCAAACTAGACCTATAAGAATGCATCAGTTTTCATAGGGTTTGGCCTGTCGCACCAACATATAGTCCTGTTTTGAGACATTTCACACACATGATGAGGTAGATAAGATTGGATGAACTGTAGGAGAATTTGCCCCTGTTAAGCAATGGTTGTGCACCCCTCTGCTCTTAGAGGGTTAACCCATACATTCTATAGCTCTGACCATCTTTGGCTAAAGAATAAAATTAACTGGTAATAAATGTTGTTTGTGTTACTTGGCCAACTACAAAGACAATAGTGGAGCCTTGGGAATTAAATTATAGCTTATACTGATAAGAACATTTACTGCCAGTAGAAATTAAATGTTAAAATAAGTTGTATGAGTCATTAAACTGTCAGGTCTCTTAAGGCATAATAAATACATAAGTTGTGGTCAGGCTAATAAATGGCTAACGGGGGGAATGAAGTGAAGTCGGATGATAAGTGCTCTTATCCGACATGAGGTAATTGCCTAAGAGAGGGCCTACCTGAAGAGAGTGATAGTGTATAGATTGCTCAGTTGTGGGTCTTGGGTAAGGGAGGGCACTCGCCTCTGCGTCGCGACCACGTCCCGATGGTCTAGCCTGCTATTTAAAGCCCTTCCACAATTGCAGGCTAATCAATAGCCTTATATTTATGGTCAGGCGAATAAATGGCTAACGGGAGAATTAAGTGAAGTCGGATGATAAGTGCTCTTATCCGACATGAGGTAATGGCCTAAGAGAGGGCAAAAAGATAATGCAATTCTGTACTGATGCAATACAGTTTAAGGACACCAATATGTAAACACATACATATGCTGTAATAACATTATAATATCAAAACCTGAAACGCCTGTCTTACTTCTATCACTGGTGATGGTATGTAGGTAGAGTAGCATGAGAACCTCCAGCAACCTAGATTTTTAATGATGTGTGTGCAGGTATATTGTGTTAGGAGGCTGATGTAGCTGCCCCGATGCAAAAGGAATGTCCAGAATATGCCAGGGGATTATGTCCTAATTGTGTGAGGAGCATGTGTAAGTGGTGTATGAATTTCGTGGTGGAGAGTGGCAGCCCATGGTATGGCAATAATGGATAAGACTTGACCTTATCACCTAAAGATAGTAAATAAGAGTCCAGAAAGGTTACTGGGCACCAAGCATTGTAAGTGGGTAATAATGTATGATAGTGGGTGGACCTACATGATTGGTTTTTGATCTCAGTAAAGTTAATGTGTAATTATCTCCAGTACGTTTCAGATCTGAAATACTTAAAAATACTGTGGAGTGATTACTGACCGAAAATTCCCCCGGTCTTAGACATCCATAGAAAGCTAAAAACATAGCGACTAATAAGGAATTAGAGATCTGATGCACAAAAGGTGCCGAGTTGAGTGAATTACACAAAGTCCGTAATAGTCTACCATCTATAGGTAACAGAGACACTGATTTCTCAGGGGCTAATTTCTCTATCCCTCTAACTGATAATTTGATAGGATGCTGAGAAAATATGGGGGAGAAATTAGGATACTGAATCAGGCAAAAATGTTGAATGCCTTCCACGTATAGTTTAATAATACTAAACACTAATTTGAGTGAAAAATGGTAGTATGCAATGAATGCGGTAATGATCTCTAAGGACATAGTTAGGCTAGGGCAATAGAGCTTCACAAACTTTAGAAATAAGTTCCAGCCCCTAGTGTATGCTCTACGAGTATTAGCTGAAAGGGCCTTGTTTATTAATATCCTAGCCTTCTGCATAAAATGATTTAATCCAACATCAGCATATGAACTGGAGGTGCTGGAGTGGGGTGAGGATCCGCTGATGGTTGTAGTCTGCGAAACTCCTGAAATTTAAATCAAGACAGGGCGTCAGCTTTGAGATTCACTTTACCTGGCAAAAATCTACATACCATAGAAAATTTAAAGTAGAGTGAAAGCCATGTAAGTTTCTTCACAAATGACATGATGGAATTGACAGAAGACCTAGCTTTATTGACTATATGTGCAGTGGCTAGATTATCTGTATTAAAAATGACCGTGTGCCCTGTCCACAAGAGCCCCCATGTAGCCGCTGCTGCAACTATGGGGTACATTTCGAACAGTGCTGAGGTCCGCTCAAAATCTTGGTTATTTAATACCTCCAGCAGCCAAGCTTCCGCCATCCAATGGTCTAAATAAATGGCCGCAAAACCCCCTCGGCCAGCCGCATCTGTGGTAACAGATGGGGATGTACAAGATGCTCGAGGAATGAACATGGAACGCCCATTCCAAGTCCTCAAGAAACGTGCCCACATATTGAGATCTGATGCAATGGAAGAATCTAGCGAAATGGTTTCACTTGATCTTGATCCTTAGAAAGCAGAGTTAGAAGATGCGAAATGAACGAGCATCCCTGAGGAATAATTCTCATGGCAAAATTTAAGGTGCCCAGCAGGGACTGTAACTATGTTTTCCGACAGGATTTGATCAAAGAAAAATGGTGGACTCACTCTTGTATCTACTGTAATTTGTCTAAAGGCAAACTGGCTTCCATGAGGACAGTGTCCAGTTGAATGCCCAAGAAACATAAATTAGTAACTGGCCCAATAGACTTATGATGTGCTACAGGAATGTTAATCTCATGAAATAAGTTGGTGATATGTCCTAATCCTACCGCGGTGACGTTAGGTGGCTCAATAATGAGAAAGTCATCCAAATAGTGTATGACCGAGTGGGTGCGACAAATATTTAATAGGATCCAACACAAGGTCTCAGCAAACATATCAAATAATTTAGGGCTACTCTTGGCCCCAAATGTCAACCTAGTGGAAAAGTAGAATAATCCCCTCCATTGGATACCGTGCAAACCCCAGAGAGTAGGGTGTAATGGCAATAATTTAAAAGCATCCGAAATATCAACTTTGGATAACCAATCTCCCTGACCTGCCTGAATGATAAGCTGAATGGCATCATCCACCGAAGTATAAGCTAATGAAAATTCCCCTGACGGTATCAAGGAATTTAAACTAGGAGTAGCAGTGGAATGAGGTGCAGTCAAATCATAAATTAATTGCTTTTTATTGGAAGATTTGCTCGTGGCAATACCCAATGGATTAGTCCTCCAAGAGGCAAAAGGTGGATGGGAGAACGGACCAATGACATATCCCTTATTGACTTCGTGTGCCAGAAGATTGTCTACTGCTATAGGGTCTGAGGTAGCTGACCTTAAGTTGTTACACACACACATCCCTGCTGGTAAGGAAATCAATCCGGAATGAAAACCCTCGGTAAACCCTTGTATGATGAAATCAACTAGCCCAGAAAATGGATGCGTAGCAAGATATTGCTGGAGGACCTGTATATTTATCAAGCCTAGTCATGACTTCTGAAACAGGGTTTGATGGCACACAGTTTTGGGATGAGCATTGAAGCATTTAAAACATAGATGAAGTAGTCTACATGCTTCGTAAGTACAACCAGTATAATTGTAGTTATTGCATATCTGGGACTTTCCCAGATATACAATGGGTCTACCTAACCTGTCCGTCTTACCCTTAGTGGTACCTGTCGGAGGAAGATCCCCCGACTGAAATATGGACATACCAGATGAGGAAGAGGCTGCACCGGGGCACAAGTTGGTGGAATGCTCTGCTCACTGACACACCTGACAGCTTGGAGTTCTTAACCCGGAAAAATGGCAACAGAAAAGTTCTGTATCCAGCTGACTCCAGTCCGTGATGTAATTGAACTGTGCCAATGCTGCTGCTGCCTTTGCAGAAAAAGCTCGGTGATAATCATAGAATGCAAAACCACCATACTTATGCCCCAATTCCACCACCCTGAACAGGTAGAGATCCAACTCTTCCCTACGTTGTGGGTTAACGGAACAGATGACATCCTGGTAAAGGCTAAAAGCCAGCAAAAATTCTGTCACGGTGAGTTTCTTCCCCAACCTAGGATTTTGGACTTTCATGACCACTGAAACTTGCTCACATGAAAAAGTTTTCTGCTCTAGCATGTCTTGGGATGAGATCAATAATGATACTAAATTAACATCCTTACCTTCCAGACTATCTTTCCTAAGATGGCTCGGAAGGAAATGCGCAGGAGTAATCGCTGGAGTTCCGCCAGTCGATGTGCTAGAGGTGGGTAATCCTAGAAAGGGGGTCGCCTCTAATGCCTGAATGTTGTCCCTTCCCTGGTATGGTGATTCTAAGGCATCTAAACGTGAGTGAATGACAGCCATAGATGTAGTTAACGTAGAGGCTAGGTTAGCTAAAGATGCCCTGATGTCTCCTAATTCTGTCTGGAGCCCTAAGGAAGGGGTCGGGCTCAACACCTGTCTAGACGAAGGGGGGGAAGAAAATAATAATTTGAATAGCTCAGCTTTCCGTGCTGATGCTGATAAGGGGATGCCCTTTCGTCGTAATTCAGCCATAATCTTCGTTACAGTCCAATTTTTATATTTTGGGGGGCTAGACTGTTCCGACAATGGTCTTGGGGAACCTTGCAAGCAGGGTACGTCCTCCTGGTCTGATCTAACAGACATGATTATAGATGACAATTCAAACTGAAAGACAAAATTATCATGCAATCATGAAAATACATACATATGTATACAACATGTACACATACATACACACCTGACCGTCGGTCCCCGAATCCTCTGTCTTCACAACAGGGTATCCCTAAGTAATCTTGGTGATGACAGGTGAGGCCCTGTACTTATGCCAAATGGCTATGAAAGGCGCTATCTATGATTGGACCGAGGGGCGTCATCCTATTGCTATAGGCAGCGCATGAGCCTTGCTGTGAATACTAACTATAACAAGGAGGGGAAGTACCTAGAGAGTGGCCATGACAGGTGACAACCTATGAGTAAGGGTGTGGAGGAGCTATGATTACGATTGGCCCAAGGGGTCTGCCAATGACATGCGTAATATGAATCTAATTCCTCCTTAAATTCCCTATATTCTCATAGGGATCGACCTCTTCTGCCTCTAACTCTTCCTATGCTACAGCAGAATATGATTTGCGTATGACAGAAAAATGCAACACAATTTACACAATCTAAATGACAATAAGATATGATGTATAATACTTATGTACCCTATGCCAACCACCCCTCTTCCCCCTAAGCTCCAAAATGTACCGATACCTGTAGTTTCCTAGGACCTGAAAGATATGAGAAATGGAGTGAAAATTCTGAAACTGAATACTGTAACAAAGCATACATAAATAAAACAATGGTCAATGAACGTCCTGGCTATGAGGGGAGAGAAAAACGTATAACATATAGAAATATATACCTCATAGTTTCATGAACCACCATTCAACATTCTGTCAATGCTAGATACTCCCAGGTATAGTCCCAACCAAGTTGGATGTAAGTATGATAAAACCTATGTTCATGAACTGCACGTAATATGTCCCTAGACGGACCGATGATATGATGTAGTAGCCCCCCCCCTGTCAGAAGTATGAACTGAAACAGTCAGGTACGTGCCTCTAATGTAAGATGTACAGATATGTTTGAAGTTCTCATAATACACGCACTCTGAATGATGCCCTAGGCTAGCTAGCGCCGTACCTAGGGGACCTGTACTACTCTAAGGGGCAGGGACGTGCACAGACATTTTGGGGGGCAGGGGCTTAACCCCTTCAGTTCCAGAGGCTTGGGCCATTTCCTGTACCCTGCAGGCCAGACACTTTTTCAGCATTTTTGCTATCCTTCTGTTTAGGCTTTATTTCCTCTGGGGATTTTTAGTTACATATGGAAAACTATATATTATTTTTTTCAGACCAAACTGAGCTTTCTTGTGGTACCTTACATGAAGAGAATTTTACATTGTGCAAAAAGCTATGATGTCATAATGACAAAAAGTGAAAATGTACTCATTTTGCTAAAATCACATACTATGTCTCAAAAACATTTACCTTGATTGAAAAAGTTTCAATTATTTGAAAAGGCCCTGAGTCCCCCAAATAAAAAAACAAAAACAAAAAAAACAACAAATTTGTATAGTTTTACCTACGTCCATGGCTAGCGCAGAGCCCTAATCAACAGCAGCGCAAAATGACATTTTCAACTTTATAAACGAATATGTGCATTCTATTCCCTAAAACAGTGGAATAACTATATAAAACTATATATTTCTGAAAAGTAGACAACCTGCCACATCTAATGAGGGATGAATTGCCTTCTTGCCCCAAGCCTGTTGTACCCAAATGCTTCCAGAAGTTGGCACTACAGGAAAAAAAATGGCATTTTCTTACATTTCTGCCCTTTCATCTATACGGAAATCTGTGAAAACCATGGAATTTCCAACAGTATTCATTAGCTAGTGCTCTTGGGAGAAAAATGACACCTCATTGGTATGCGTTCACCTACCTTAGGGGGCTCTAAAAGTACAAAACTACACCTACTACAACCTGTAATTTTTCTAACATTTTCTCAAACATTACTTGTCTATACAAAAATGGTTATAACAACTAGAGAAGTGAAGAAAGGGTAGACAAACCATACTATTTTGGAAAGAAGACAACCAGCCGCATCTAACGAGGGGTGAATTGCCTTCTTACCCCAAGCCTGTTGTGCCCAAATGCTTCCAGAAGGTGGCAGTATAGGAAACAAATGGCATTTTCTTACATTTCTGCCCCTTCATCTATATGGAAATCTGTGAAAACCATGGAATTTCCAACTGTATTCATTAGCTAGTGCTCTTAGGTGAAAAATGACACCTCATTGGTATGAGTCAACCTACCTTAGGGGTGCCAGAAGCACATAACTACACCTACCTGTTTCCTTCCCCAAAAATAGCTGCTTGTACTAAAATGTTCATAACTGTTAGAGACATGAAGGAAAGGTATAAAAGGTATACCATTTTGGAAACTGGACATTCTCCCGCATCAAATGAGGGGTCGCTTGCCTTTCTATCCTTGGGCTGAAGTGCAAAATATTTCCAAAAGTTGGCGCTATAGGAATAAATAAATTTTTTTTACATTTCCACCACTTCAAAGATACTAAAATCTTTGAAAACCATAACATTTCCTGCTATATTCAGTACCTGCTACCAACATGAGAAAAATGGTAGCCCATTTGTGTGGTTTAACATACAATATGTGGGTGTTAGGAACACGTACGTAAACCTGACACTTTTGTTTTTGAAATTATCTGGTTGCACTAAAATGGTTATAACCATAATAGAAATGCAGGAAAGGTAGAGAAACAATGCCATTTTGGAAAGAAAACAACCTGCCGCATCTAATGAGGGGTCACTTGCCTTCTTACCCAAAGGGTGGTGTGCACAAATGCTTCCAGGAGGTGGCGCTAATAAAAAAAAAAAAAGACATTTTGTTACATTTCTGCCACTTCAAATGTATGGAACTCTGTGAAAACCATGGAATTTTAAACTGCATTCATTAGCTAGTGCTCTTAGGAGTCAAATGACACCCCATTGGTATGAGTTGACCTACCTTAGGGGGTGCTAGAAAACTACACCTACTACAACCTCTGGTGTTTCTAACATTTTCTCAAACATTACTTGCTGTACAAAAATGCTTATATCAACTACAGAAGTGAAAAAAGGATACAGAAACCATGCCATTTTGGAAAGAAGATAACCTGCCGCATCTAATGAGGGGTCACTTGCCTTTCTACCCCTAAGTTCGTGTGCACAACTTTTTCCAGGATGTGGTGCTACAGAAAAAAAAAACCTTTGTTGTTTTCACAAATCAGTCACTTCAAAGATACGTAAATGGCTCAACACCATGGGATTTCCTAGGAGGACCTCCTGAAAGCCTACAAAAATGGTACCCCTCTACTGTGGGTTGACATACCATATTGGATGCCAGGCTACCAGTGGAACAAGGATAGGGAAGCAAACAGTGTATGTATGATTCTATTGCTACCCGTGGTCAGTCAGTGTACGTGAGGTCCTGTGACTGCCAGTGAAACCAGGTCTGGGAAGGGACGAGGGGTCAGGCAGTGTATGTGGGTATATCTACCAGTGGGCAGTGAGCAAGTGTGGTGGTGGTTGTGGGGGAGGTAAGTGCATATGGGGGATCTATGTCACCGATGACGTTGGGAGGCTTCCCCCGGTTCCGCCCACTCCTACCCGGAAGTTCAGGTAGACGAGAAGGGAGAGGAGAAACTGTTTCTCCTTTGTATTTATTGATCTCCCAGCACGATCGGCTGGGTGATCAATAACTGGGGAGGCATGAGGAGTGATCCTCATGCCACCCCATGAGTGCCAGGCAATTATTTTTTTTAATGCGGCCACTGCATGCCGGTTTTACCGGCTTATGCAGTGACCGCATTTCAATCTTAAGGCATACGAGCGTGGCACAGCAGGTACAGCTGTGTCCACTCGTATGCCGTAAGTAGCTGGCACTCTAGGGGTTAAATGATAAAAAGGGCACTTCTCATAATTAGTTTTGTTTTTTTGTTAAAAGGGCACGAGGGTGCTTTGGACAAAAAGGGCAGGTGCTCAAGCCCCCCTTGGTGTCTGTGTGCACGTGCCTGCTAAGGGGCACTCTGTAGCCTATCCTAATAATCATACTGCTCTACGGCTTTATAATAGGCAAGGTGACAGTGGATGAAAAAACAAAAATAGGGAAAAATAATAATTCTGAAATGCCCATTGATTGTAAAAGCATTGTATAGGTGACCTCTCTGCACTGAGAGTCAATCTTCCTTTCCAAAGCAATGGGAATGTTCAGTTCTTCACCCTGGTGCAGTTGATACTCCCCACAAATCTCCCCTTTCCTTTTTACATGTGGCACTATAACCCTTGCGTTAATATAGTAACATTTAACACGCTGACCCCTCACTATCTTAGACTGATGCTCATTGAAAGGGCTCTTTTTTTTTTTTTTTTTTTTTTTTTTTTATAAATATCCCTTTTTATATCCCTTCTTGTACAAACTTTATGCTTGGCAATAGTTTGCTGTCTGCAATATGTCTTTTAATGAGTTGAGATGGCTCACAAATTGCAGTGTGCTCTGAAATAAGTGAACAGTTGGGACATCACAGCATTGGAAAAGTGTTGTAATATACTGATTTTGTGCTTACATCCTAACCTGCAGTAAGAAGGTTAAAAGTTTAAAAGGTTGTATTTTTCTGGGAGTGTGTAATTAATTAAGGGTGGGGTTTGTGAACAATCACCTGTTTAGGCCTGTATAAATCTAGGTACAGGATATTTTGAATCAATGGTAAATACCCTGTTGGCTGGCAAAACCAACCAATCAGAATCTGTTGCAATTTATACCATTAGAAATGAAAACCGAATAAAGTTAACTGTAACAAAACAAAAGGTGACTTAAATACGGAAGGTTAAAAGAAATGAATCCAGATGTGGGGACACCAAGCAGAGCACACCATTTAAGGCCCACTAGGAGGTAAAAGATGACATACTCCCAGTGGCATGGGCTTGGGCGTACTCTGCTCGGATACGGGAGCGCACAAATGCCCGGAATAAGACTTCAGGCATCATTGGAATCTCCCCTGACAGTACCTGCTTCCTGGACACATAGATGGCCATCTTAGCCTATGCCAGGAGCAGGTTTATGAGGAGGTCCTCAGCCTTACTGTGCCAGGACACCGTGCGCCCAAAGATGAAGAGGTGAGGGGAGAAGTGCAGCCAGCACTGCAGAAGGAGTCCCCTCAGGAATGACAAGAGGAGCTGAAGTCGGCTGCAGGTGAAATATATATGAAATATACTCTCGCCCCCGCCACAGAAAGGACAGGTGGCAGGGGAGACCGAGAAACGGGCCAGGTACTCCCCCGTGCGCCGTACACCATGGAGCACTCTCCAACTCAAATCCCTGATGGGTCTGGGCACCAAGGTGGAATAGAGTGCCCTCCACCGGGGTCTCACCCACGTCAAACACTTGCCTCCAGATGGTATCTGGGCGACCAACGAGGGCGAGGAAGTGCACTGTGTGGAGCACGAGGGAATACAGCCTCTTCTTCAGCATGCCACGGAAACATGCCGAGGGTATCACCCCCAACCGGCTTAAGTTGGGGGCTGGAGAAGCCAAGGGGGACTGACGAGGCTTTGGTTGTATGCTTACAGCCAGAGGCGAGGGTTCCACAAGTAGATGTGGCTCTCCGGCCTGTAAGGCCTCATCAATGAAGGTGCGCGAGTCGGGGTGGATGGCAAGCTTGATCTCCTGGAGCAAACGGTACAGAACTCTGGGACTTTGGAAACCCATACAGTGCATAAGCACATGGGGCTCAACCCAGTCCGACCGTTCATAGTCCAGGAGATCCCCGACGCAAGTCATCCGTGCTTGGCGAAGGCAACGACATATGCTAGGGGCTTCCAACATCCGAGCCCCCACAGCTGGATTATATAGCAGGGGCTCCGCTAGAATGTCTGCCCCCTGCGCTGTGCCCTGCCTTGACACGGAGACCATGCTCTAGGCCTTGAGAGTTTCCCGGTAGTATGCCGGCAGCACTGAGAGGTCGCTCCCAAACCCCTCAGGCTTGATGAATAGTTGCCGGTCATACCCCATATTGCGCAACTGGCGATAGAAACTGGAGGCCAGTGAAGAGCGAGTGACAGACCAGTCCTGCGGGCATAACAGAGCAGATCCAGGACCAGAAAGATATTATCAAAGATGGTCCGGCCCGGGATTGTATAGGACTGGTCTAAGTGGACCACCTCTGCCAGCACGGACCTGAGCCTTAAGGTGACAGCTTTGGCTACGATCTTATAATCCGTGCTGAGCAGCGAGACCGGTCACCAGTTTTCGATAAGGAGGAGATCCCCCTTCTTGGGCAGCCAAGGCCATTACTGCCCGGCGACAGGAAAGGGGCATCTCACCAGTCTCGAGGGCCTCAGTTAGGACCAGTTGGAAATCAGGTCCTAGAGTCTCCCAAAAGAATTGGAAGAACTCTACGGTCAGTCCGTCTAGCCCCGGAGATTTGCCATGGGGCATTAGACTGAGGGCTTCAGAGAGTTCAGCTAGACAGATGGGCTGATCCAGCCTCTCTTCCACCCTCGCTGACCTTTGGAAGCCCATCCCATAGCACCTTGCAGGCATCTGGAGAGATGGGATCCAGAGAGTACAGGTTTGCATAGAATCTCCAGGCCCTGTCCCGGATGCTCTCCGGATCCAAAAGAGGGGCACCGTCCTCCGTGGAGGCAGGTGATATGTCTACAGTTACCCCCCCTCTTCTCCAGTCCATAGAAGAGGCGTGAGCCGCAATCCATCTCCCAAAGGAATTGCAAGCGGCTTCGCACGAAGGCTCCCTTAGCCTGGTGCCGTTCCAATTGACAGAGAACCTCCTTCCTCTCTACGTATTCGCACTGCAAGGCTTGATCCCTAGATTCAGCAGCCAGCCTTTGCTTGAGGCCAAGCACCTCCCCCAGGAGGGCCTCAATCTCGGCATTGCGCTGACTGCTCACACCCCTAGTATACTCCTGACACAAGAATCTCAAGTGCACCTTGCCCATGTCCCACCACAGACTCAGCGTGGCAAAGTCACCCTTGAAACCCCTCCAGTCCGCCAACCTCTCCTGGACCAATGCCGCAAAGCCCTCGTCCTCCAACAAAGTATTGTTGAAGTGCCAATAGGCGGCTTTTGTCGCTGGTGACGTGGGAGACAGCTTCACAGATGCCCAGTTGTGGTCCGTGAACGGGGCCAACCTAATGGCACTGGACTGGGCCTGCAACATGTAGTGGCTAGTTATATAGAGCCTAACGATCTGGGAGTGGGACACCCTACCATCTCTCACCGTGACATAAGTGAAAGTGTCTGATGCCCCTGGGTGCTGTTCTCGCCAGATGTCGACCAGGGAGTAGCGGGTGATGACCTCCCTCAAGGCCGACGCGGATGGTGGATAGCGCTCTGTCCCGACACTGTCCAGTGCTTCGAGGGTGCAGTTGAAATCAACTCCGATAATCAAACACTCCTCCGCATTGACTGACTCCAGATAGGTCGACAAACTAGCAAAGAACCTCACCCTCTCCGGTCCTGCAGAGGGTGCATACACGTTCAGCAGACTAAACATGCAGCCTAGCTCTCGGACCCGGAGATGCAGCAGACGGCCTGGGATAACAGCCTTCACACTCAGCACTTCAGGCTGAAAGGACTCTGAGAACAGGGTCACCACTCCACATGACGCCAAAGTGAAGTGGCTAAAGAAAACCGTGCCTCGCCACTCCATATGCCAGTTGGTTTCAGCCTCCGGAGCGGTATGGGTCTCTTGCAGGAAGCTCACAGAGTATCCACCTTGCTGTAGATAGGAGAGTACCTGGAACCTGCAAAACCCATCCCTACAGCCATTGGTATTAAGAGTGCTGATGCTCAGAGCCATTACTGTGTGTCAGGAAGTGCTTTCGTCCCATCTCCTAGCGAGGCCTCATGGGACAGACACAAATTGAAGAACTTGCGAGCGCGGATATGTTCGGCAGACCCGAAGTTCTTGGCCCGATTGCTGGCCCTAAGATATTCTCTGAGAGAGTGGATGATTAACGGCAGATCATTCCACCTCTCAAGGGCCAGGCGCACCTTCTTTTTATTTTGTCCGCGAAGGGTGCTCTCAAGGAAAGCTGTTATTTCCTTGGCAAGGATGACAGGGCTAGGTATAGGCATTGAGGCTGTGGAAGCCTCACTGCCATCCCTGGGCTCCTCCTCGCTGAGTACTTTATAAACCCCCTTCTCCTCTAAGGGGGTAAGCCTTCTCAGCTTGATCTTAACACTCCCACTTCTAGATGTCATTGAAGTGGGGTCTAATACACCCTTCGCGACCGAACCCTGAGAGGAATCTTGTGCCCCCTTGCTAGTACTAGGGGCACACTCAGGGGTAGCTGGCTGAACGGCAGCAGACGGCTTGGTGACATGGGGAGCTTTGGAGGCCTTATATGCCTCCTCAGCCTTCTCCACCGCCTCCTGCGCAGCTTGGATGATGCCTAGGTTTGGGTCAGTGGATGAAGTGGGAGGAGGGATCTCCGAGGTTGTAGCAGTCTCCTCCACGGTATTAATAGGAGGGACTGCTTGGTCACCCTCCTCCATTACCACTTCCCCTATTGCATCACCCTCCCCTGGATTTTCCTCTACAGGGTCATGAATGGGCGTTATGCTTAAGTCTATCACCTCCAGGAGTGGCATATCCTGGGGAGTTGACATTGCCCCAGTGTCGCCACTGGAGAGTGACCCTGGAGGGAGAGGCTGACTGTGGTCCCCAAAGCTCAGCATCTTAGGGACACTAACTGCCCATTCTGCAGGGGCTTTATTGGGCTTCCCTTCATATATCGGGGGCAAGACAAGCTGCATAGCTATAGGCTGGGCGTCTGCCCCTGTCTCCTCAGGGAGACTCTTATTCCCCTGCACATTCCCTAGACCCTTGGCCACATTATCCCCCGCCAGGTCTGGGGGGAGAGATGTGTGGTCTGTCCCTGGCTGGCTGAGATCAATAGCCAGGTCAGACAATGTCACCACTTGAGGAGGCGATGGATGGCTCCTCTTTTTAACTTTGGAGGGATAGGAGATAAGCTCCTCCCATTCCTCCAGTGTCCCCCTATTGTTCTTATATTTCCTCTTCCTTGGGGCATCATCCTTAGAAGAGGAGGTGCTGCCGCTCCCCGTGCCCTCTTTAGAGGGCTGAGATCTTTCCTCTCTCCCCCCATCCCCTACACTTGTAGAAGTGTTTATACTTGGGGCGGGGGGGATGGCACCGGGGCAATGGCAACACAGGGGGTAGTGGTGACACTCTTCTCCTTCCTCCCTTTTGCTGCAGCCTCAGAGGTAGCTGCAGCTGATGATGTTTTTGGTGGGGAGGAAGGAGGCATGGAGGCTGCAGTGGTGGGCTTTGGAACAGCCTCCTTATAGCTCTCTGAAGGGGGGGCTTTCCCTTTTGAGGGCCCTGCCATAGTGGTCTTAGCAGGGCTGGGTGTTCGTGAAGTGCTCGGTACTGGCACTGGAGCTGGGGTGGATGTTTTAGAATGCTGCCCATTGGGGCAGCTCTGGCGTGTATGCCCCAGCTCCTTACATGCAAAGCAGCTCACTACTTCTGTGCTGTAAAATATATGGTACAGCACCCCCTCAAAATGAACCCCAAAGGACCCCTCAATGCTATCTGCACCCCGAGGCAGGAGGACTTGTGCCTGCCTCTTAAAAGAGAGCACATGCCTAAGTGCTCTCTCTTTGCAGCCCAGGGGAATCTTAGTGATGTCAGATTTCAGCTCCCCTAGGGCTTGCAAGTGGGGGCGCAGCAAAGGGTCCGGTAGGAAGGGGGGCACATTAGATAGTACAAGTTGTGTGCCCATCCATTCCAGGGGTTCCACAGGGATATAAGTCCCCCCCCAGTGTGAGCCCCCCTCTGCAACAAAGTATGTGCAGCAGCCAGCGTACATAGAAATAGAACAGCTTTGCTGTACATTTTGCTGGCTGCTACAACTGCAGAGGGGCTCACAACATCAGCTGCAGCCTTTACATATGCCCCTATGCTGTGAACCCCAGACATGATACATCTTACTCCATGCCTCCTAGATAGCTGCTCTCCCTCAGAGTTGGCATGACTGGGGCTGGCACTAACCACCTGTGCCAAAGATCTAGTAATAGTAGGTGCTACAGGGGCAGTGCCAGTAGGAGCAGCCTGAGTGGAGGCAGAGGGAGCCTGAGGTCTGGGGCTTGCTGCTTGGGACACAGCAGGGATACAGCTAGTATTTCCAGGATCCCTTATTCCACCTTTGGGATCCTGAGGCCTCTTTATGCCCTTCCCCATTTTAAATCAAAAGAAAGAAATAAAATAAAAGGAAGGAATTCTTAAATTTTTTTTGTCTTGTTTTGTTTTTTAAAGAGAGAGGAGAGGGAGAGATGCAGTGCTATGCACCTGGCACTGGGAGGGTTAACAGAAAAAAAGGTGTTTTAAATCTGTCCCTCCCAGCTGCTTTTATCTCTCCCTCAAAGAGAGATAAATAAAAAATAAAAAGAAACTTAAACAAACATGAAATACATTTCCCCACCACCCACCAAACCAAAAAGTGTTCAAAAGAAAACAAAACAACTGAAATCAATTAACTCATTAACTAACCACCAGGAGTGGGGGAAGGGTCAGGGGAGTGCTGCTGGGTTTGGAAGCCCACAGGAAGTGAGCCCTTTCTGGGGAAGAAACTCAAGCTTGAACTTAAATAAAACAAATCAAAGGAAATAAACTAAAACAAAGAGGGAGAGCTGCAGTGCTATGCATAGGCACTGGGAGGGTTAGCAGTAAGAAAGATGTTTAAAGGGATAGTAATACTTGAAAATAAGTTTTTTATATTGTAGCCCTTAAAAAAACATTTAGAATGATATAAGTCTTATCTCCCAAACCTTTATGGGTTGGAAGATATTCACTTGTAAAATATAGTAAAATTCTCTTTTCCTGGCTGTTTCAGCCAAATCTGCCATCTAGTGGACAGATTTGGAATTCGGTCCACAGAGCAACCGGCAGCTCTTTAGCAGTGCCGAGATCATGATCTTTGAAAAGAACTGCTTAACTGGAACTATCTACAAAGTGTGCCTGGCTTGAAAGCACACTTTGTAGACCATTCCAATTAAGAAATTCTTTTTAAAGATGGTGATCTCAGCACTTCTGAAGAGGCACAACCGGTCCCGGGACCAGATTCCAAATCTGAAGGGTGGAGCAATGATGTCACTCCAGGGGAAACTTTACTTCTGAATATCTCCCAAAACATAAAGGTTTGGTAGATAAGACTTATATCATTTTTCATGTTTTTTTAAGGGCTACAATATAAAATAAACTTATTTTCAAGTATTACTATCCCTTTAAATTCTTTCCCTCCCAGCTGCTCGCTTCTCTCCCTCAAAAATAAAATTAAATTCAAAAATAAACTTAAACTAACAGAAAATAAACTTCCCCACCACTCACCAAACAAAAGTTTCTCAAAATAAATAAAAGAATAAAATTAAATCAAAGTAGAAAAAAGACCCAGCAGCGGGGGATGGGTCAGGGGTGTGAGCAGGAGAAAAGAGCCCACAGGAAGTGAGCCTTGTTGGGCAAGAAGCTGCTGCTTCCTGGGGCTCAACTTAAAAAGTGCAAAAATCAACTAAAAATTCACCCAATTTTCCCCAAAAAGAAATAAAACCTAAACTAAACTCTTTTCCAACTAAACTAACTAAAAAAAGAAAAGAAAACTCCCCTCAAAGAGGCCTTTTCAGAGAGCTTCCTAACACACAACCTCTCTCCTACACACTCAGTCAAAATCTAGGTACAGGATATTATGGAAGTAAAGAAACGTGCCTGCCGTATAGGCAAGCCAGCCAATCAGTAGACAGTAATTTTTTTTTTTTTTTTTAAATAAACATTAACCCTCTGAGCGCCAGAGGAGCAAGCAGTGTGCCATCAATCAACACGCCGCACTCCCCCAGCACCCAAAAGGACACAAAAGAAAACAGAAAAAAAAACCTGTAACATAAAATAAAAATAACTTAAATGTGTAATATTAATTGAAAAGAATCCAGATGTGGGGATACCGAGCAGAGCACACCATTTAAGGCCCACTGGGAGGTAAAAGATGACATACTCCCAGTGGCAAGGGCTTGGGTGTACTCT
This sequence comes from Rhinophrynus dorsalis, assembly GCA_037306005.1. Taxonomy (NCBI): domain Eukaryota; kingdom Metazoa; phylum Chordata; class Amphibia; order Anura; family Rhinophrynidae; genus Rhinophrynus; species Rhinophrynus dorsalis. Next base: position 301,545,775 of record CM074723.1, on the reverse strand, counting down.
GCTCGGATACAGGAGCGCACAAATGCCCGGAATAAATCTTCAGGCGTCATTGGAACCTCTCCTGACAGTACCTGCTTCCTGGACACATAGATGGTCATCTTAGCCTATGCCAGGAGCAGGTTTATGAGGAGGTCCTCAGCCCTACTGTGCCAGGACACTGTGCACCCAAAAATGAAGAGGTGAGGGGAGAAGTGCAGCCAGAACTGCAGGAGGAGTCCCCTCAGGAATGACAAGAGGGGCTGCAGTCAGCTGCATGAGAAGTAAATATGAAAAACAGACTCACCCCTGCCGCAGAAAGGACAGGCGTCAGGGGAGTCCGTGAAACAGGCCAGGTACTCCCCCGTGCTCAGTGCACCATGGAGCACTCTCCAACTCAAATCCCCAATGGGTCTGGCACCAAGGTGGAATAGAGTGCCCTCCACCGGGGTCTCTCTCGTGCACTGTGTGGAGCACGAGGGAATACAGCCTCTTCCTCGACATGCCACGGAAACATGCCGAGGGTATCACCCCCAACTGGCTTAAGTTGGGGGCTGGAGAAGCCAAGGGGGACTGACGAGGCTTTGGTTGTATGCTTGCAGCCAGAGGCGAGGGTTCCACAGGTAGATGTGGCTCTCCGGCCTGTAAGGCCTCGTCAAAGAAGGTGCGTGAGTCGGGGTGGATGGCAAGCTTGATCTCCTGGAGCAAATGGTACGGAATAAGCACATCGGGCTCCACCCAGTCCAACCGTTCATAGTCCAGGAGATCCCCGACTCGGGTCATCCATGCTTGGAGAAGGTGACGACATATGCTAGGGGCTTCCAACATCGGAGCCCCCACAGCTGGATTATATAGCAGGGGCTCCGCTAGAATGTCTGCCCCCTGCGCTGTGCCCTGCCTTGACACGGAGACCATGCTCCAGGCCTTGAGGGTTTCCCGGTAGTATGCCGGCAGCACTGAGAGGTCGCTCCCAAACCCCTCAGGCTTGATGATGAATAGTTGCCGGTCATACCCCATATTGCGCAACTGGTGATAGAAACTGGAGGCCAGTGCGCACCACTGCTGTGAAGGGTCTGCGTACAGGTATCTCTGCAGGTACTGGAGGCAGAAGGTGTGCACTTGAGTGTGTATACACACCATTCCTTGACCGCCCTCTCCCAGTGGGAGGCACGCCACACCCGCAGAGACCCAATGCTTCCCCATCCAGAGACAGTCCAGCAGCATTCTCTGGATTTTGCTGACGAACTCAGGGGTCGGGCTAAGGCAGATCAGCCGGTGCCATAGCTGTGAGGCCACCAGCTGGTTGATCACCAAAGCCCTCCCCGTTAGGGAAAGCAGTTTCGTAAGACCCCTGCACAGTCCCATCCGAGAGAGGACTCGTTCCTCTAGTTCTTTCCAGTTTGCAGGGACTGTGGGATTTGCAGCGGACAGGTAGACCCCAAGGTATTTCAAAGCTGTAGTCTCCCACTTGATGTTACGGAAGGTGGGAGGCAGGGAGTCTACCTGTATGGGACCCTCTAAAAGGCCTGTGCATTTTGACCAGTTGATCTGAGCAGAAGAGGCAGCTGTATAAACCTCTTGGCATTCTTTAGCCCGCCCCAGATCAACTAGGTCTTGGGCCACGAGGAGTACATCATCAGCATATGCTGAAAGGACCACCCTCATGTCTGGCTCATTCAGGACCAGCCCTGTGAGCCTCTTCCTTAACAGGCATAGGAAGGGCTCGATTGCTAGTGCATATAGGTGTCCAGACAAGGGGCATCCTTGCCATACCTCTCGTCCAAATACCAGGGGTGCCGTTAGGGACCACTTGATCTTAAACACTCTGCAGAGGCATACAGCATCTTAAGGTAGCCCACAAAACGTGGTCCAAAGCCGTATGCATGCAGAGTAGCTATGAGATATCTGTGAACCACTTGATCAAACTCCTTCTCCTGGTCTAATGAGAGAAGAGCGAGTGACAGACCAGTCCTGCGGGCATAACAGAGCAGATCCAGGACCAGAAAGATATTATCAAAGATGGTCCGGCCCGGGATTGTATAGGACTGGTCTAAGTGGACCACCTCTGCCAGCACGGACCTGAGCCTTAAGGTGACCGCTTTGGCTACGATCTTATAATCCGTGCTGAGCAGCGAGACTGGTCGCCAGTTTTCGATAAGGAGGAGATCCCCCTTCTTGGGCAGTAAGGCCATTACTGCCCGGCGACAGGAAAGGGGCATCTCACCAGTCTCGAGGGCCTCCATTAGGACCAGTTAGAAAGCAGGTCCTAGAGTCTCCCAAATTAATTGGAAGAACTCTACGGTCAGTCCGTCCAGCCCCGGAGATTTGCCATGGGGCATTAGACTGAGGGCTTCAGAGAGTTCAGCTAGAGAGATGGGGTGATCCAGCCTCTCTCTTCCACACTCGCTGACTGTTGGAAGCCCTTCCTATAGCACCTTGCAGGCATCTGGAGAGATGGGATCCAAAAGAGGGGCACCGTCCTCCGCAAGGAGACAGGTGATATGTCTACGGTTACCCCCCCCTCTTCTCCAGTCCGTAGCAGAGGTGCGAGCAGTGATCCATCTCCCAAAGGAATCGCACGCAGCTTCGCACGAAGGCTCCCTTAGCCTGGTGCCGTTCCAGGTGACAAAGAACCTCCTTCCTCTCTACGTATTCGCACTGCAAGACTTGATCCCTAGATTCAGCAGCCAGCCTTTGCTCGAGGCCAAGCACCCCCCCAGGAGTGCCTAAATCTCGGCATTGTGCTGACTGCTCACACCCCTAGTATACTCCTGACACAAGAGTCTCAAGTGCACCTTGCCCACGTCCTACCACTGACTCAGCGTGGCAAAGTCACCCTTGAAACCCTTCCAGTCCGCCCACATCTCCTGAATCAATGCCACAAAGCCCTTGTCCTCCAACAAGGTATTGTTGAAGTGCCAATAGGTACAGGACTCACAGAACTTGCTCACAAATACAGCGTGGTCTTTACTAAGTGCGCTGGAATAAGTGTACAGTTTGTGAAACACAGCAGTTAGGGCAACACAGGTAAATTAATTGTTTACATTTTTAAGAACTCACATTTGCACCATACATGATGAGCAAGCTTGGAGATCTCACTCAGTGCCCATCTTGCCATATGTATGCATGCTTGGAACAGCAGTTCCAGGGTCCATACCGCTGTGGCAAGTGTGAGCAAGTGGCCCTTCTAGAAGCTCAGATTGGAGCTTTGAGAGTCATATTGTAACACTGAGAGATATTGACAACCTTGAGAGGAGTCTCTTGCTAACAGAGCAGAGTCTCGCTGGGTCACCTAGCAAAGAGGGAGGAGATCAGCTAGAAGGGAACCAGGCACATAGCTGGGTGACAGTTAGAAGTGGTTGCAGTGGGGGAGGGAAGAGGAAGAGGGCAGCCAGTCCTGAGTTTTTCCATCCAAACAAATTTGCTCATGTAAGTGAAGATGTTGGGGAGGCAAACCCAGAAGTGGAATTGATGGAGAAGGCTGTTCTCCCTAACAGCCGGGAGAACAGCTCCTCTAGCACAGAGGGGATCCAGAGGAAAGTGAAGCCTAGGCAGGTTGTGGTGGTAGGGGACTCTATTATTAGGAGAACAGATAGGGTAATCTGTGGCTCTGATAGCAGCAACTGAATGGTTTGCTGTCTCCCGGGTGCCCGGGTTTGGCATGTTGCAGACAGGGTGGACAGATTATTGGGAGGTGCTGGAGAGGATCCAGCTGTCTTGGTGCATATTGGTACCAATGACAAAATAAGAGGAAGGTGGAGTGTCCTAAAAGGTAATTTAGGGGGTAAGATTAGGAACTGGACCTCCAAGGTAGTATTCTCAGAGATACTACCCGTGCCATGTGCTACGCCAGAGAGACAGTGGGAGATTAGGGAGCTCAATGCATGGCTGAAGTCTTGGTGTAAGAAAGAAGGCTTTGGATTTTTAGAGCACTGGGCTGATTTTGCTTTGGGGTACAATCTCTATAGTAGGGATGGATTGCACCTGAATGCAAGAGGGTCTCAAGTGCTTGGGGACAGGATTACTAGATGGTTGGAGGAGATTTTAAACTAGGAAGGGGGAGAGGGGCCAATAAATACTGGGCTAGATAGTATAGAAAGGGAAGGCGATGTAGTTAATAACCAGGTGGGTGGATCTAGGGGTGGGGTTAGTACAGATGATAGGGAGAAGCCTTCAAACCACATCAAAATTAAATCACAAATGAAACATAGCAGTGGCATAAATTGTATGCTTGCAAATGCCAGAATTTTAACTGGTAAAATAGGGGAGCTGGTAGCTGAAATCGAAAACTATGACTTGATAGGCATAACAGAAACATGGTGGGATGACACACATGATTGGTCAATCAATTTGGAGGGCTACATGTTATTTAGAAAAGATAGGTCAAACAAAAGAGGTGGTGGGGTCTGTCTGTATGTCAAACCAGCATTATTGCCTCATTTGCTGGACGATATATTTGATGACAGTAGTGAACATGTGGAATCCTTGTGGGTTGAAATAGTCACTGGGGGTAAAACTGCCCAGAAAATATTAGTGGGTATTTGTTATAAACCACCAAACATTGGTGACCTTGAAGAATCACAGCTATTAATGCAAATAGAAAAGGCTTCTCAAATAGGGAGAACTATAATTATGGGGGATTTTAATTATCCAGAATTAGTCTGGAAAAATGGAACAGCAAATTCTGCTAAAAGTAGTAAGTTTCTGAACTTGTTGAATGACAATTTTTTTGTCTCAACTAGTGCAGACCTCAATCAGAGGGGATGCGTGTCTGGGTCTGGTAATAACTGACAATGAAGAACTTATCTTTAACACCCAAGTTAGGGAGCACTTGGGGAATAGTGACCATAACATGGTATCATTTGAGATTAATTCAAAAAAGCAATTTGGTATGGGTTCCACCAAAACACTGAATTTTAAAAAGGCCAACTTTAGCAGGTTTAATTCATCCCTTGGTCTCGTTGACTGGGATAAAAAAAATTTTCAGGAAAAACACAGAAGGTAAGTGGAATGCCTTCAAAATAACATTGCAAAAATACACATATAAATGTATCCCTGCTGGAAACAAATACAAAAGAAACAAATTAAAACCAATGTGGCTAACCAGTAAAGTAATTCATGAAATAAATAACAAGAAATCAGCATTTAAACATTATAAAGCTGAGGGATCAGTAGAGGCATTTTCAGAACACAAATATGCCAACAAAACCTGTAAAAAGGCTATTAAATTAGCTAGACTGGAGAATGAAAAAAATATTGCTAAGGAGAGCAAGAGCAACCCAAAAATATTCTTTAAATACATTAATGGCAAAAAATTAAAGTCTGATAATGTTGGGTCCTTGTTATCTGAAACTACTGAGATGGTCAAGGGGGACAGAGAGAAGGCAGATATTTTAAATACTTTCTTATCTTCTGTTTTTACCAAGGAAGACCCAATGGACAAGAATCTGCAAACTACTTTTACAGAACAGTCACAGCAAACATGGGACTGGCTAACACAAGAAAAAGTGTTAAAACAATTGAATGGTGTTAAGGTAGACAAAGCTCCAGGGCCAGATGGTATACACCCACGAGTACTTAAAGAGCTAAGCCAGGCCCTGGCCAGACCGTTCTACTTGATTTTCAGGGATTCTTTTATTTCAGGTATGGTGCCCATGGATTGGTGTAAAGCAGATGTGGTGCCCATTTTTAAAAAGGGATCAAAGTCACAGCCATGAAATTACAGACCTGTAAGCTTGACATCTGTGGTAGGGAAGCTGTTTGAAGGGTTGCTAAGGGAATATATTCAAGAATTCTGCTGGAACAGGAATATCATTAGCAGGAGCCAACATGGCTTTGTGAAAGACAGGTCTTGTCAAACTAACTTGATCACATTTTATGAAAAAGTAAGTAAAAATATAGATGCGGGAGAGGTGGTTGATGTGATCTTTTTAGACTTTGCCAAGGCATTTGATACGGTTCCACACAAGAGGTTACTGTACAAATTGAATGAAATAGGCCTAGGGGAAAATGTTTGTGTGTGGATTGGAAATTGGCTGAAAGATACAATGCAGAGTGTGGTAGTAAATGGCAAGTTCTCCAGTTGGATAAAAGTGATAAGTGGGGGGGGGCGGAGCTGACCGGCAGTCAAGATGGCTGCAGCTTGAGTTTGCTCAGTGAACAGGAAGGGACTTTCATCGCTAACTACCCGAAATACTGGAGATGGACATTTAAAACTTGGGGGACTCGGTGTGTAAGACCTCCCCCATGTCGGCTAAGCGCTCTTCTAGGAGGCACACGCATCACGCCACTTGTACGGAGCGAGGCCTTGAGGCGGCAGCTGGAGGTTTGGAAGCCTGCTCGACGCCATCTTTGGTGGCGCGGCGTCTTGGTAGTGGCTCACAATTGCCTGCCACGAGGCACAAGGCATCGCAGCGGATTATGGCAACCCAGAGTACCATGACAGAGGAGGACGTTGCTCCCTCTCTCCTCGATTTACCGACCAGGGCTGATCTTAAGGAAATGTTTGCGGACCTAAAAGACACATTTCGGAAAGATCTTTCTGCAGTGAAACAAGAGGTCTCCCACCTGGCTACTCGGGTCCAGTCCTTGGAGTCGAACGACGAATCCTGCCAAGATAAGCTGTACTCTTTAGAGCAACAGGTTCTGGAGCAGCAGGACACCATCTCGCAACTCCAGCTAAAACTGGACGACCTGGACAATCGAGGGCGGAGGTGTAACCTGCGGATTAGGAACCTAACTGAGGAGGTAACTGCTAAAGAACTCGAGCCCACACTGCAAGCAATTTTTAGACAGCTTCTTAAGAAACCAGAGGATTTCTCAGTACGCCTAGACCGAGTACACAGAGCACTCCGTGCCCGTGGTGGGGCTGACCAGCGGCCTAGAGATGTGATATGCCGGATCCATCACTACCCTGACAAAGATCTGATTCTACGCAAAAGCCGTGAGGTGGAGCCTCTAATCCGAGATGGCATGGAACTTCAGTTTTATAATGACTTATCTCCCTTCACGCTCCAGCAAAGGAGGGTACTAAAGCCCCTCACTACTCACCTCCAACAATTGGGTGTCCAATACAGGTGGGGATTCCCATTCCATCTGCAGGCGCGGAGGGGAGAGACTGTGGCCTACCTTCGGTCTATCGAGGAAGCTGAAACTTTTTGCCAGGCCTTGCAGATCTCCGCTCCAACGTTTGAACTGGAGGCGACTTTGGATGATCCTCCGACGGGCTCCCGACGCCCTCGTGGTGGATCTCAGAAGCGGAGGCGTGGAGCTGCGGACATTGTCTCTAAAAAACCTGCTGCGGAGATTGCTGCAGGTTAGGCCGCAGAAGCCCGTCGGAGGATCATCAAAGTCGCCTCCAGTTCAAACGTTGCTGCGGAGATCTGCAAGGCCTGCGCAAAAAGTTCAGCTTCCTCGATGACCGAAGGTTAGGCCACAGTCTCTCCCCTCCGAGCCTGCAGATGGAATGGGAATCCCCACCTGTATTGGACACCCAATTGTTGGCGGTGAGTAGTGAGGGGCTTCTTAGTACCCTCCTTTGCTGGAGCGTCGAAGGGAGATAAGTCATTATAACAACTGAAGTTCCTTGCCATCTCGGATTAGAGGCTTCCACCTCACGGCCTTCTTGCGTAGAATCAGATCTTTGTGGATTATGGGGTCAGTGATGTGGTAGGTGATAGTCGCGTCTCTGTGACCTTATCTCTCATCACCCATCACTGCGTGCATGTTTGTTTTTTTTGCACCTATGAGACTGGGGTGGGTGGGTGGTGGGTTTGTGCTGACTCAAGTTGGGGGATTGGTATTGAGGGCCTTGGCGGGTTGGCGGCCGGGGGTAGACGCCTATGCGCTTCAGCTGATGCTGGCGCTGGGAGTTTGGCTCTGGTCCCTGGCCCTGCTGCTGTTCTCGATCCTGCCCTGGCTTTTACTGCCTCCTACTACTGCTCTATTAAAATGTTAAAGATGTTGGTGCACCTTCTACTCTATGTCTTAAGCTGGTGATTGTGGAGTGTGCTTCAGGCATGGCTGGAGACGCGTTCTTTGCCCCTTTGACCTTTTTTTTTTTTCTTTTTTAACTTTGCGTTGCAAGTCCCCTCTGGGTGGGAGGAGAGACGGTCCCTGCTTGAGAACATGTCATCTGCCCCTACCTGACTTTGGTGTGGGGGTGGCCGAGATGGATGACATGGGCGGGGTAGCTTTCTCTAGCGGTCCTGTTCTCTCACTCGGTGGGGTAAGGGACGTTTGAAACTTGCTGTTGCGGTCTTTTGTGGGGGAGCAAGTTTTACCTTGAGGCAGATGCGGCTGTTACTGGTAATGCCATGGGGCACACTCCCTTCTCTTTCACTGTTTTGAGCCGATTACGGCTGGTTCTATTTGTTCCCTACGTTCATACTAGTTCCCTTGTTTTTATTACTATTGTAATGCTTCATGTAGCTGTCCCTTCCTGCTTCTATGGCTTTTAGACCACTCTATTTCTCCTTTGTCTGGACAGTCCCCCTTGTCCATTCAAATCTTATATTGTCTATTTTCTGTTTGCTTTTTCGACTGTCTTCTTTCCTCTCTTTGTATTTTCTTCTCTTGGTTCTTCCCCTCCCCTCCACCCCCCTCCTTTTCTTTTTTTTTTTTTTTTTTTTTTTTTTGTTTTGGTTTGTTTGTTTGTTTGTTTGTTTGTTTGTTTGTTTGTTTGTTTGTTTTGTTTTGTTTTGTTTTGTTTTGTTTTGTTTGGTCTGTGTTTGAGTGTATTCGGTGGGTTGTGTGAGCCCATTGTGACTGATCCGGGGAGTGGTGTTGGAGCTTGGGTGGACTGTGGTTGGTCATCATGGGAGACTCAGTAGCTTTTAGATGCTGCTCTCTTAATGCGAAGGGATTGAATATCCCCGAAAAAAGGAGTATGCTGTTGAGAGATGCAGTTCGGGAGGGGGTCCGGATCCTCTTTGTTCAGGAGACTCACTTTAAGCGGGATCATCATCCTGTTCTTAGTCAGCGCCACTTCCCGCACCAGTGGTACTCATCTACCTCTACTAAGTCCAAGGGGGTGGCAATCCTCATGCACAGGGATCTCCCCTGGGAGCACATTGATGCTCTTATTGACACAGACGGCAGATACATTATGCTTAAAGGTAAGATACTTGGCACTGTGGTGACTCTTGTGAATGTGTACTTGCCCAATGATAACCAGATCTCGTTTATGTCTTCGCTTCTTGCCAAACTGGACGCTTTTCGTGAGGGTCTTTTGGTCCTGGGGGGCGACTTCAACTTTGCTCCTGACCCAATGATGGATTGCAGCCCTCCACATACCTCTTACCCGAAATCGACCCTCTTGCGGTACTCTCGCTTAATGTCCTCATATCATCTTCTTGACCGTTGGCGCCTGGAACATCCGACAGGGAAAGATTTTACCTTTTTCTCGCCAGCACACACCAAATATTCTCGAATTGATTTGTTTTACTGTGATCAATTCTCGTTGTCATCTCTTGTTGATCCGGCCATTGGGACTATCACCTGGTCGGACCATAGCCCGATTTTTGTTACTCTGCAGATCCGGGGAGAGAGGACTAGTGGTGGACCTTGGAGATTGAATGACCTTTTGCTTGATGACTCCGAGATTCGTGGTTCGATTTCCTCAGCTCTGACAGATTATTTTGCCTTGAATTCGTCCTGTGGGGTGCTGCCGACGGTTGTGTGGGAAGCACACAAAGCCACTATCCGGGGCGAATTGATTCGATGGGGCGCGAGACGTAAAAGGGAGAAACTATCAGAACTTAACTCGAAGCTCTCTCGCTTGCGACAACTTGATAGCAGTCACAAGGCGTCTTTGTCGCCAGAACTCGGGAAGGAGTTGGCGGCACTGCGCCTTGACATTGCCGAAATATTGAAAGCTGCCTCCTTTAGATCGTACCAATGGTTTAAGTATAAAATGTATCTTCATGGTAACAAGTCGGGCAGACTTTTGGCAACCTTCATTAGACGCAGGCAGAGGGCTACGAGGGTTAGATGTATTGGAGACGAGAAATTAGCCCACTCACATAGATCTGATCATATTGCGAACTCCTTTCGGTCTTTTTATTCTGCTTTATATAATCAACTTCCCCATAGTAGCGCAATTTCAGACCATGATCATCATCAGCGTATCCTCGATTTTTTATCGAGCCACTTTCCAAATAGCCTTTCTGAGGAGTTGTCTGTGGCTCTTGAGCAGGATTTCACTGACGACGAACTGTTGCAATCGATTAAGTCACTTCCTTCTGGGAAGAGCCCAGGCCCTGATGGATACACTGTACGCTATTATAGGGCTTTTAGCGACATCTTGGTCCCCCATTTGGTACGGTCTTTCAATTCTATTTCAGAGGGTCGGGCCTTTCCCGTCCAAGCTTTGCAGGCTCATATCACAGTTATCCCCAAAGACAAGAAAGATCCGTCGATTTGCTCTAACTATAGACCAATATCGTTATTGAATGTGGACCTTAAATTGTACGCCAAGCTTTTGGCTCGACGTTTACAACCTTTGTTGCCAGGGTTGATACATATGGACCAGGTGGGATTCGTGCAGGGTAGGCAGGCCAAAGACAACACAACAAAGCTTATCGCTCTTCTCCAGAGACTTCGTCTCTCGGGGACCTCCTCGCTCTTCTTGTCGCTTGACTCAGAAAAGGCGTTCGATAGGGTGCAGTGGCCCTTTCTGAGAGCGCTACTTGAGCGACTTGGTATGGGCCCGAAATGCCTTCATCGTATATTAGCTCTCTATGACAATCCCACTGCCTGTGTCAGAGTTAATGGTGTTCTGTCTGAGCCATTTTCTATCTCTAACGGCACGAGGCAGGGATGTCCCCTGTCGCCACTTCTTTATGTGTTGACCTTGGAACCTCTGTTGAATGCAATTCGTTCACACCCCGATATCAAGGGGATCTCGGGTTCAGCTGGACATTTTATTGTTTCGGCTTTCGCAGACGACGTTTTGCTTACCTTAACGGACCCACTGAGCTCTCTGCCTGCTGTTATGTCCCTTTTGGAACAGTATGGAGAGTTGGCTGGTTCTAAAATTAATACCTCTAAATCGGAGGTTTTGGAGGTACTGGTTCCCCATTCGCTGAAAAAGAGGTTGCAGGCTCAATATCCATTTCAGTGGAAGAAGTCTATTACCTACCTGGGTATCAAGTTGGTGCCTAGAGTTGAGGACTTGTTTCGTAGTAATTTTCCCTCGCTATTAGCCCAACTCCAGTCTGAGCTGAAGTCGTGGTCTTTTCCGAAACTTTCATGGTTCGGGAGGCTAAATGTTGTTAAAATGATGTTCTTGCCGAGAGTCTTATATCTCTTCCAGACATTGCCGGTCAAGGTGCCTCGATCTTTTTTACAGAAACTACATTCCGCTGTCTCTGCTTATGTTTGGAATGGAAAGAGGCCTAGATGTAATAAATCGGTAATGTGCAGACGTAGGGGCTCTGGTGGTCTGGGTCTTCCGAATTTTTTCGATTACTATGAGGCTGCTGTTCTCACACGTTTGTCGGATCTGGCTGCTTCTGTGGCTGAGGCCCATTGGCTCTGTGTTGAACTGATGGATCATAAGACTTTGAGCCCGAGACAGCTTTTGCTGGTTCGACCTTCCTTGTTGCCTCGGACGCTCCTTGCTTCACCGGTGCTGGGGCTGGTGTTGAAGACGTGGCATCGTAGAGCGGGGAGACACGGTTGGGCGCCCTTTCCGTCCCCATTGCTTTCTTTGTTGGGGAATATGGATTTTCCTCCGGGATTGGAAGGCGGCCCCTTTCGTTCTTGGAGAGATGCTGGGGTACATTCTGTTAATTTGCTTATTGCCGATGGTCGCCCAACGGGTTTCTCTGCTTTGCAGATTGCTTTTAATCTCCCCGAATCGGAGTTCTGGAGGTACAGACAGGTGCATCACTATTTGCTACATCTACTTAAATTTGGAGATCCAACCAGACCCTTGACGCCGTTGGAGGATTTTCTTCTTGCTCCTACGAATAGGGTCCGATCTTTGTCGAAGATCTATAAATTTTTGACTGTCGAGACTTGTTCCGGACTCCCACCCTTTACGGAGGTGTGGGCTGCTGAGCTTCACGATGCTAGACTACAGGACCCTCAAATTTGGATGGCCATCTTTCGTTTGTCGATTCGCCTGCCTAAGGACACCCCGACGCAAGAGAATTATTTTAAACTTTTATCTAGGTGGTACCTTTCCCCAAGGCGTTTAGCACAGATGTTTGCAGATAGACAAGATACGTGCTGGAGATGTGGCGAACCTGGGGGATCCTTGGCTCATGTGTGGTGGGACTGTACCTTGATTCGGTCATATTGGTCTCGCCTGTGTGGTATCATGTCTCAAGTGTTGAGCTGTTTAGTCCCGATTGACCCACTTCTTTGCCTCTTCTCTTATCATGACGTGCTGAGACCTACTAAGTTTGCTCTGCTCCATTTCATGCTGTCGGCGGCTAGGGTTAACATTGCGGCGCATTGGAATCGCGATATCGAGCCACCGGTCTCTACCTGGGTGACTAGGGTTAGAACTTATAGGGACATGGAACGCCTCCATGCTAGGCGAATGCTGCAGTTGCATAGCTTCCGGGAGCTGTGGTCCCATTGGGAGAACTCCTCGTATGCTACATGAGGGGGTGCCTGGGGGTGTTGGATTGTGGTGCTGGTTGGGTGTGTTCTCCTGGGATACTGATCTGACCTCTTCTTCTGAACGCGTTCCCGAAAGTTTTGGTCTCTCACATAGTCCCCTAGGGTTTCCTCTCCCTCCCCTGCATCTGGCCCTCGATATGTAGTATTTGTCTGTGGCTGTGTTGTTGAGCTGTTATTGTTGGATACATATGTTATATTTTTTTTTTTTTTTTTTTTTTTTTTTTTTTCCTTTTAAAAAAGTGATAAGTGGAGTACCTCAGGGATCTGTCCTGGGTCCTCTTCTTTTTAATTTGTTTATTAATGACCTCCCAGAGGGCATAGGGAGCCATGTATCAGTGTTTGCCGATGACAAAAAATTAAGTAAGGTAATAAAGTCTGAACTGGATGTGTCTTTATTACAAGAGGATTTGGACAAATTGAGTAACTGGGCAGGCAAATGAGATTCAATATAGACAAGTGTAAAGTTATGCATTTTGGGTATAATAATAAAAATGCAACATATAGTTTAAATGGTGTTCCTCTGGGGAAATCTACTAATGAAAAGGATTTGGGAGTAATGGTAGACAATAGACTTAGCAGTAGCGTGCAGTTCCAGCTGGCAGCTGCAAAGGCCAATAAGATATTGGCATGTATTAAGAGGTATTGACTCAAGGGAGGAAGATATTATTATACGTCTTTACAGGTCCATGGAAAGACCCCACCTAGAATATGCTGTTCAATTCTGGGCGCCCTTTCTGAAAAAGGACATTATGGAACTAGAGAGAGTGCAGAGGAGGGCTACAAAACTAATAAGGGAAATGGAAAGTTTTAGTTATGAAGAAAGGCTAGAAAAGTTAAACTTGTACACACTAGAGAAACAGCGTCTTAGAAGGGGATATAATAACACTATATAAATATGTTCACGGCCCATACAAAGGGCTCTCCAAAGACCTGTTCATTAACAGAACAGTACATAGGACAAGGGGCCACCCGCTTAGACTTGAGGAAAGGCGATTTAATCTACAACAGCGGAAGGGTTTTACTGTAAGGACAATAAAGGTATGGAATTTACTGCCTGGGGAGGTGGTGCTATCAAATACATTAGATGCCTTTAAAAAGGGCCTGGATACTTATTTAAAAGAGCATAACATAGGGGGCTATGTATGTTAGTATTGGGATTTAATATTTACTTAGAGCTTGTTGATCCAAGTAGAAATCTGATTGCCTTTTGGAATCAAGAGGGAATTCCTCCCCCCCCCCCATTCAAGGCAGAATTTGAAATTGCTATATTGAGGGTGTTTTTTTGCCTTTTTTTGGATCAACAATGGTAAACAGGAATAGGAAAAGGGTTGAACTAGATGGACGCAAGTCTTTTTCAACCTAAATTACTATGAGATCCTAGAGGCAACATGCAGAAAGGAAATCAATGTATTATGCGTTGTGATGTGGTGAATCCTACCTACGTTATACGATGCAATGACTCTGTCCCAACAGACGAAGATGCAATGAGGTACTTGCCTCTAGCGAGCGAACCTCGCTAACGCAGATGAAGTCACCCGGAAATTACGCTAGCTAGACGCGTGCTCGTGACGTCTGAGAAGCCGTTTCTCCCTCTCGCCTCTGCGTCGCGACCACGTCCTGATGGTCTGGCCTGCTATTTAAAGCCCTCCCACAATTGCAGGCTAATCAATAACCTTATATTTGTCTTTAAAGCCTCCATCTCAGAGCCACTCGGCCAATTTATCATAGATAAAATTAGAAAATGGGTATAATGATAGTCTCTGTTTATTAAAAACAAATAGAAAACTGGAATCTATATAGAACAATCTCCAATAATGCATACAAGTATACAATAGTGAATCCTAATGGTATATCAATAGGATCCAAATAACTGATATATAAATAATATTTCAAAACATTAGTGTGATTCACACATGAATATATGGATCTAACAGATGGATCTGCTATATAAGTGCCCTAGCTCATGTGCCAGTGAAGCCAACCTTCAAGCTTAAAAAAAAAAAAAACACCAATACAGTAATCCAAAATAATATATGTGAAAATAATATGTAAGAATCCATGATTACATTTAGGTGTAAAAATTGAAAACTATTGGAAAATGAAAAATGTGACTATATCACTAATTACCCAAAACATATGTTTAGAATGAAATTTGTTTATGTTCTCAAAAATAAATATAGTATACGGTTTTGTATTTCACCAATAAATCTTGGTGAATATATATATATATATATATATATATATATATATATATATATATATATATAAAATATATTTGGTAAATCGTGTGTAACGCCACGACATGCGTAGTAGAGACTGCCCGCGCCGTGGCTGATACAGAGCTGGGCGCTCTGAAGGAACGTCCAGCTCTGTATCAGCTGTGGTGCGGGCAGTCTCTACTGCGGTGAGTGCCCCGCGACCGGGTGACAGTGGCCCTGTGGCCCATGTAACGGGCTGTTCAACTAGTATAAATATAATATAGTTCTAATAAACCACCTTTGATTCTAAGAATTTGTTGGAAACACAAACAAATTTAATTCAAACATACTCTTCTAGTAATTGGTGATATATCACTTTCTCATTTCCCAGTATTTTTCATTTCATTTAACCTGACAAGGTAAAGACTCATCCAACTTATTTTAACATTTAAATTCCACTTGCAGTAAATGTACTTATTAGTATAGTCTGCAGTTTAATTCTCTAGGCTCTACTAATATGTTGTAGTTGGCAAAGTCATACAAACAACATTACAGCAACATTACAGTGTTTTTAGATATTATTTTTTCAGGTATTTGGAACCTATTGATATACGATTTGGATACGTCTATGAATATAATCTGTGTGTTACTGGAGATTTGTTATATTTAAATTCTAGTTTTTTATTTGTTTTTAATAAATAGAAACATTTGGTATACCCTTTTTTTTAATTTTACTTTTGATAATTCCAAATATTAGTGGAGTGTATCCAATCAATAATTTTTATTCTTCCAGTCTCCTGCATTATGTTTTTATACTTGAAATTTTCATGTGGTCATTGTCTTGCAATGAATGACATATGGAGAGGATATTTATTTGTTTGGATACCTCTGGAGCAGCAATCTTCACGTATTGGGTCATATTTCACCTGTATAATATTATCCCGCATCTATCATAAATTCCATTTTGGAAGCTAAAGATGGCAGTTATATCCAGTTGCTTTACAATCCGGTAAATTACTGTACTTATGTAAACAAGGCAAAAGCAAAAGGAATTGTTTAGTGCAGCTTTTAATCCTCCATTGTCACAGGGATATTCAATGCACCTCCTTATGACACTGAAAGGGTTTGTGGTGCTGAAGTCTGAGCACATACTCTCCACTAACCCAATGGGGGGAGCAGAAAGAATGCTGTTGATAGTGATGTGTGTTTTATCTACTTAAGATGGGTACTCTTTGTTAGGGATGGCTGAAAGTTTTTGCCTCAAATCAGAAATGGGAGAAAAATAGCACTTCCTGCCTAGCTGGACATTTCTAGCAAAAAGTGCCTTGGGGGACAGTTAGTTTATAAACCTAAATCAATTAAAATAATGTGTACATAACGTGAAAGAGACAGGGACCCTGACATAAGCTGTGATTGGGGTTTTTCACCATCATACACCAACCTTTTTATTGGTTGGTGGGAGGAGTCTCCCATCTTTGGAGATAAGAATACATTTAAACTAGACATCTAATATTTTGAGAGAAGTGTCTGATGTCCTTATTATTTGGTGTGGTGATAGGAGTTTGATCTTTTTTTGGCGTATTTAAATAACACTTATAGTTTGAGATTCACTTCATCCCAGGGAAATTAGGTTTTTGAATTTAAGAATAAGTTCTTGTTTTTCAACAGGTAAAGTGGTGACCAATGTAAATCGATCTCTTCACACTCTCTATTAAGGGCTGACAGTTGCCATCCACGTCATGCGATAAGGAGTGTGATGATGGTACAGTTGAGAAGGAAATGTTCCACTGACGCACTCTTTGATGAAGCATGTAGGGGCTTAAGGTAGAGGTTTCTATCCAGAGGTTATCCAGACTGGATGTTAAAGAGAGCTGAGGCTATTTCAAAAAGAGAGGCTAGGGAGGAACCTTTGGCAATGCAAGATAATCCAAATGGTTTTGATAGATGTAATAGTGATTAGGTCGCATTTGTCACTAACTTCAGTTGTGAATTAGTAGTGTAGTAAGTATAATCAAGAAACAACTACCCATTTTAATGAGAATTAGATAATTATAACCAATTTTGGAGAACAGGTGTATATTTTTATTTCTAAAAAAGCACCAACTCTTGCCACAAGGTTATCACCCAGTTTATTTTGCCAGGATACAGTTTGATTGAATTCACATACCTGGCTTAGTATTGTTGGTACCCATAAATGTGGCCACAATAAGTGTAGGTATTGTCAATGGTTGGAACCCTTTAAATTGTTTAGTTCCACAGTCACAGGTAAAGGTTACAACCTTAAACAATATATTAATTGTGCAACATGATATGTTGTATATCTTATTACTTTTAAGACTTGTGGGACACAATATGTGGTCTTAGAGACTGTATCCATGAACATATTGGTAACATTAAATGTAGAGATTTGAGTACAGGAATCATATCTGTATTGTACATAATTCTAATTTAGAGAGCTTTTAGGTTCAGAGCACTGAAAGAGATAAATTGTCTGAGGGGTGGAGATTTGCCAATTAAGCTTTCCTATTAAGCTTTACATTGTCCACAAGGGCACAGAAAGGGTTAAATAAAGAATATGATGTAACATTGTGTGTAAATTTATTTTTTGTGACTTATGCTGATTGGTCCATTTGAATTTGGAGCAGTTAGTTTCCTCTACATAAAGTCAGTAGGTCGCAATTGTCAATTGAGTCTGATTAAGCCCAGTTAATGCAAAACACATAAGGCTATTCTATCTGTGTTCTGTGTGTTTTTCCAAATAAAGACGTGGTTTTGTGAGAGAATTTTGAGTGTGGTGGACCCATATATTTTGGGGCAGACTGATACTTGATGAACTTTTGTAGGGGTCCAAGGCAAGATATCACACACACTCCGTTCTATGGTATACTTTACAGGAATAACACACACAACAGCTGATAATGTGCAGCAAACAAACAAGGGGTAGGGTGAAAGGAATTAGTAGCAGTGTAGGAATAAAGTGGTAGTTCAAAAACGGACTGCATCCATGGTTGATGCAGCATGTGCAATAAATGAGTGATCCCTCTCCCCCTCCTGAGCAGGATGCAATTTGTCAAAGTCCCTCCAAAAGTTCTACCACCATCGTACACGTGCTACATTCAATTTTGATTTTAGTAACACTTTTTAAAATTTTCTTTTTCTCTTTGTAAACAATGGCTAGTAGGCAGCATAGCAGCAGGTTTAAAAAAAAAAGTGCGTGCTGTGCATTTTGCAGGGCTCGGGTTAGCCAAGCACAAGCCCTAAGAGGAAATTGATTTCTAGGGCTTAGTCCTGAGGAATCCTTGATTTGTAGAGATTAGACTTGTTAGCAGCATTAAAAGCATTTCATTTTATTTTTATCCACAATTAATATTTCTGCACTAAACCACCTAAGAGCCATGGATCATTTAATAAATATTCCATGCTACCAATCTTTTTGGGTCAGTGTCTTATTTCTTGTTTTCATTAAATTTGTTTTTGAAACTTGTTACCAAATATTTTTATGGGCTATGTGGAAAGGTGCAAAACAGAAAATAGAATCTAAAAATTGTATGTTAATTAGAATAAATTAAAAATAAAAAAAAGCTGTGTT
Source organism: Rhinophrynus dorsalis (assembly GCA_037306005.1). Taxonomy (NCBI): domain Eukaryota; kingdom Metazoa; phylum Chordata; class Amphibia; order Anura; family Rhinophrynidae; genus Rhinophrynus; species Rhinophrynus dorsalis. The sequence goes on along the minus strand of CM074723.1, from coordinate 301,527,379 downwards.
CACTCCTGCACTACTTCTGTTGTAGTTTAGTGTTGCTTGACATTTACACTACCATCCTCTTTGATTGGGGACCCAGCTGTATGTACAGTATTTTTATGTAAAAATGTGATTATTTATGAACTGGTTTTGGGACTACTTGTGCTTTAGTATTTTCATCATTGTATTTTATTATTTTTGTTTTTTCTCCTAGGTTTTTGATTTTCATATTTATTATTGGTGTATTGAGCAGTTAATATTTGTTACATTTTATAGACTGGTATATTCTATATATTAAATTACTATTTTCTCATATTTATGTGTACTTCAGCTGAGCTAAATGATAACGTTGAGAACCATGTGGGTGAAGCTATGGAAACCAATCAGGATGAAGGCACGAATGAGAAACTAACATCAAATGCAGCAATGAAAATGTCTTTTGCAGAATATAAACAAATCTCCAACTTGATGGTTTTCTACATGCAAAAAATGGAAGAATGTAAGTAAAAATATTTAAATCCATTTGCGCCAAGTTGAAATATATAATATATAGTGTGTAAGTGTACGCATCTGTAGTCTGGATTACTGTAGTTTTATTTCTGATGATTAACATTCACATTGCAACATTTTGCTATGTAGGTTCTGGTTCTGCTGGAATGTGACTAGCTTATACCAGTCCTCAAAAGTGCAGTAATAAGCTGCAGGCACAGAAAATGCTATCTAGTGGGAATCTCATTGTGTAAAGTAAACTATCACATAATTATCCACCATGGGATTTCTTGTATTACAGCTCTTTATCCTTACATGAACCCCTTAGTGACAGGCCACGTGCACACGCGGCTGTCACTTAACGCCCGGCTATATATTTTTTTTTGCAAATTAATCCGGAGTCACCAAACTGCGTGCAGCTGCACGGTGACCCAGATTTACGGGACGTACAGGTACGTCCTCTGTCAGTAAGTGACAGTTTTTTTCTGGACGTACCTGGTAAGTCCTTTGTCATTAAGGGGTTAAAAAATGAAATCTAGTCAAAGCCAAAAGAACAAAATACAGATCTCAAATTCTCGACACAGACTTCCCTACAAATCGAAGAGCACTGCAAACCTATAAACGCTCGAATAGCTTAATCTTAGACAAGAATATTTTTCAGACCTCCTAAAAACACTGCATAATTGGTTCATGTAAAAACCTCATAAAATACTACACCAATAGACTAGTTCTCTAATAACTTGCTTAAATAGGTTAAATTGTTATTTACCAAGAAAAAAATGTAATTAATCTACCTAAACATTAATACAAAATGGAAACTATCTGTACCTAACTGAAATAAAGGTTTACGATTATGGCTGAATTGTGGAAAAATAGGAAAAAAAATTGAAACTGATCTTTTTCAGATTAATAAAAATGTTTTAACTTACAGTAAACTGTTTTGGAATACTTATAAAGTTTTACTTTATCTGGAATGCTATACAATATACAAGTTGGGGAATGATTTGGGCAGCAGCAACCAACATATGGGATATGTAAAACAAATTAACAAAGGCTTACCAAAACATTCAACTTTAAAAAGGCTAATTATACAATTCTAGAAGCATTATATAAAGGACATGCAGAGTGATGTAATCTTCAAACATAAAAATGCACAAGAAATATGGAATTTGTTCAAAATTCTATTTGATAATATATGCATCAATATATACCATTGGGGAATAAAAGAGGAGCATTAAGACCAAAGTCGATTAAAAAAAGGTGTTTTATTAAAAAAAAAAAAAAAAAAAAAAAAATCTAAAGAATGTAACCTAATATGCCAAAAGGCAGTTAGGCCAGCTAGTATTGAAAATGAGACAGGTATTGCAAGAGACGACAGAAAAATCCTATTGCAAGAGATGACAGAAAAATCCTAAACAATTCCACAAGTATAAAAATGGCAAGAAGATTAAAGTTGATATCGATACCCTTAAAACTGAGACAAGTTAATTAATTAGTGAAGATAAGGCAATGACTGATGCATTAAACAGATTATTTACTTATGTATATCCCAGGGAAGCAATAATGGCAGACAGCAGAGGACAAAATCCCAGACAGACTGGAAAAGGTTATGGTGAATAAAGCACCTGGACCTTATGGCATACATACAAAGGGTACTTTTTTCTGAAAACATATGTTATAGAGCTTTTTCTGCTGAGTAAAACAAGAGTACTCTAACTGCTGTCAGTTGTTTTATTCAAATTATATAGCAGTTCAAATAGCCAGGAAGTGAATTTACTGTGTGTTTACTTCCTAGAAGTTCTGATATGACTCCGCTATTTCTATCACATTCTACTGAGAACTGCAAGTCAGTGACTTTCCTTTCCATTAGAATCTAACAGATTAACTAATTAGACCACTAGAGGGCATTGCTAATGTAAAAATAACATGGGTTTAAACTGTAATAGTGCTGGAAATATGCGTCTCTCACCAGTGTTAGTACCCTTATGTTACTCAACAGGAAAAGCCCTACAATATATATTTTTTCATAAAAAAAAAAAGTTTACTGCTCCTTTAAGAAATGGCAATACCATTATACTTTATTCACTCATCAGGCAGAGTTACCTGTAAATGGAAGAAAGCAGATTTGTAGTACCATTATTAAAGGGGCAAGATCAAAACCAGCTTGAACTCCGTAGCAGGTGAGATAATAGAAGGGTTACTAATCAATAGTATTCAGGACTATGTGATAAAGAACAACGTGATTAATAAGAGTTAATGACGTTTTATGAAGACTAGATCATGTCAAACTAATTTGCTTGCATTTTAAGAAAAGATAAATAGTAACTTGAACAATGTTCTTGCTGTTGAGGTATACTTTATAGGGATAGTAATGTTTCATAATAAAAGCAGCTCTAATTAATAATCATAGTATTTGGACTGTGGAGAGTGTTATTTCAATTCTGTCAGAGTTGTAGTTCAAGAGTAATTCAATGACAAAGTATCCCCCTCCCACCCCTTTTACTGATGTAACACTGTTCAGCCAGATCAGAAGGGAGGTGCCCAGGTAGACTGTAGAGAGGGACAATCTTCAATTAAGATAAGGGAAAAACCTGAGAAACTTGTCAAAGGGGAGGCAGGGCCTTCATTGTTTTCATAGGAAGGGAAGTGTCCCCTTCTGTTATCTCTCTGGTCTTACAACCAGATTCCACATCTGAGAAGAGATGGCTTACACTAGGTAAAAGGGGCAGGAGAGGAAACTTTGATTGTGAATCTCTCAAACCATAATGGTTTGAGAGATAAGACTTATATCATTCTTTGTGTTTTTTTAATGCCTACAAAATAGAATAAAGATAAAACGAAGTATTACTATCCATTAGAGAATTTCGACATCGTATCTTGGAACATAAGTGTGATATTGAGAGGGAATCTATGGAAAGTCCAGTGGCAAGACATTTTTTGGAATGTCATGAGGGTAAACCTGATGGATTAAGAGCAGTAGGAATAAAATTAATTAAATGTAATTTGAGAGGAGAAGATATGGATAAGAAATTAATGTAAAGAGAGTAGGTGGATATATACCTTGGATTCTTTATGTTCAAAGGGGTTAAATGAGGAATTGTTATTTAATGTATTCCTATAAAACATGGAATAATTAGGACCTGAAAGTTTAATCTAGTTCCATGTAGTGAATTAAAAATCTGGACTTAGGAAGACCTCTCAATGTCACATTTGTGTAATTGGTTTTTGACAGCTATAGTCAACCAAGAGTGATTTGAGCCAAATATTTGAATTATTTTAGGCTTCTAAATAGGTATAAATATTGAGCTGATGATAATATGCTGTATATGTGTGAACCACAGCCTTTATGTATGTGCCTTGGAGATGCCCCTATATTTGCCAAGCGTGGCTGGGGCTTAATCACATCTATACATGTGAATGCTTCGGATGAGATCTGGTTTGTAGAGGCATGTGCACGTTCCAGTAACCTACCCACAGAGATAATTTGGGGTGGGTCTGATGTGGTGAGCGCGTATACCGGGACCAGTGGGCGTCTGGGGTAAATGATGTGGATGTGAGGAGGCCATCGGGAGAGGGGGGCATGTTGGGGCATGATCTGAAGCAGATCGAATGGTGGTGATATGTAGGGTAAGTGCAGTTCGAAAATCCCGATGGGTGACAATGTCTATATTGAATTAATATTGATTATTTGTATTTGGTCACTATGGCAATTGAGGTAACTTCCGGTTTAGGAAGTTTAAAAGGCAGTAAATGGGGCGGGTAATTTGAACTTGGATTTGGATGTCTTGAAAAAGTTCGCTTTAGGACGGACGAAACGTGTTGACAGTGTTTGAGATGGATGTGACACCTGCCAGCTTATGGACAGATTTTGAGATTGATACAACATCTACCAGCTGACGGAGCCTCGGAATTTATGTTGAGCAAAAGTCCTATGAAAAGGATGATGTTTCAATACCATCAGAATGATCGCAACTTGTGAGTGGCGGTAGGATCGGTGCTTGGAGGTGGAGTGACTTCAAAGGCCCATATTAGACTTGTGCACGGGCAAAATTTTCGGTAAAATTCGAATTCGGACAAATTTTTTTTTTTCTAATTCGGATGATCCTAATTTCGGACCGGGCCTATTCGATTCGGACGAAATTCTGATCCATTCCGAATTATTCGGCCGAATTTAACATGGGTTAAATTATAGCAGTGCGCCTCCGTGCACGCTGCTATCATTATTTGCAGACAGGGTGTGCATTTAGAAAAAGATCCATCCCAAAAACGGACATTGTCATACATTGAAAGTCTGTGCATGCCTCTACTCTAGCATGGGATGCCAGTCACAATGCAAACGTCGAACATCGAAACCCCATGCCTGTCATTCAATTTAGCATGTTCGAACATCGAAACCCCATGCCTGTCATTCAATTTATCATGTTCGAACATCGAAACCTCATGCCTGTCATTCAATTTAGCATATGCTCGACATCGAAAACCCATGCCTGTCACATCCTACTCAACATAAGTGGTCGACTCGAATATGGACAAACTACATGTCACATTCTATGTTAGTACATGGGTAAAGATTAAGGTTTCATTTTCTGGTACCAGCCTCCTACCCTACTGTCCCTCTTTAGTACCCAAATTCCTCTCTCTCGTTTTCCTATCCTGATTTCCCCTCATATCAGATAACTCTGTGTATATACATTGTAGAGTTTCATACTACATCAAGAATAAACATCAATGATTGTAATGTGATAGATGTAAT